>CAMXCT020006534.1:168381-225881 GCA_947184155.2 Cladocopium goreaui
TGTGTGTGTGAGTGTGAGTGTGAGTGAGAGTGAGAGTGAGAGTGAGAGTGAGAGTGAGAGTGAGAGTGAGAGTGAGAGTGAGTGAGAGTGAGAGTGAGAGTGAGAGTGAGAGTGAGAGTGAGAGTGAGAGTGGGAGTGAGAGTGAGAGTGATGAGGAGGGAGGACGGGAAGGAGGAGGAGGACGAGGAGCGGATACAGAACTAAAAACAAAAACCCCACACGTCAATGTGGGGAAAAACAAGATAGAAAAGTCATGTTCCCTACATTTCTGTGGAATTTGTCTTTCTTTTTTTGGGGGAAATGCTATATAAATTCCCATAGAAATCCCTTTTTCTGGTGGATTATATCAAAATTGAAAACCAAAAAACATCGACTCAGCAAAATCCAAAACTTCTCTAAAAAGTACGGTGGGATTTTCCGCGGGGAACCAGGCCGCTCGCTGTATTGAAGTACACCTGGGTTTTGTACCCAGCATGGCTCAGGCTTTGTCTGAAAATTCTGCGCTTTCCTGCAATATCCCGTGCTTTGAAAATGCCTAAAAACCTTCATTTTCCCCACTCAGATTGAGTGGCTACAAATGGCCATCATGTTCAAACACGTTTATCTTTTAACATCGACCTTTGGAACAGATTCACCGTTTCTGGATCGGTCCCAAATGGCAAAGTTTTTTTTCTAAAGTTGGCTCACACTGGGTCGACGCGAGCAACTACTGTGCTCTCGTTCTCGCCGTCGTCCTGGTCGCGTTGTACCAAAGCTCGGGGCTCCGCACAGCGACACATGGGGCACGTTACGGTGGCGGCTGCCCCGGCTTTGGCTTTGTTCCAGAGTTCCTTCTTCCACCAAGATGTGATGCAGGCGCCATGAAACCTGAGCTTGTTGGCATTGTTGGCTTTGTTCCCAAGCTGGAACCAAAAAAATCATCCGTTGACGTGCAAAAAAAATGGGGATCTTTCAAATCTTCAGGCGAAGCCACGGTGGAAATACTCCATTGGCGGCTGCAACTTTGCAAATTCACGATGGTGTCCGGTAGATATCTATATAGCACAGCCCCAAAAAGATAGAAACGTGTTTCCAGGATGCTGGTCGAATTGTATAGATGAGGTTTCCCGCCATATGTTCCAGGTTTCCATTGTTTCTATCTCTTTGGGGATTGTTATAGATGAGTCTTAAGCAACAAACAGAACTGGGGCCCCAGCGAAATCAGTATCCAATCCCAGAAGGGGAAGCCCACTGGACCGCAGGTGAGACTTTGATCATTGATTCACCAGCCAATTTTAGGTGTACCCAATTTTGAAGCCAATTTTTGTGATGGCTGTGAATTTCGGACTGCCTGAGAAGGTCAAATATCATTCTTAGTACAAGAAATACGAGTGCAGTTCCACTTACAAAGAAGGAAACTAAGGCCATAAATAGGGCTACATCCCAACTCCTGTGGCAATCCAGGCCGTCTCGAAACTCCATGACCTCTGGGGCCTTGTTGGAACTCCCATCTAGCACGATCCGCTGGTCACTGAAGACGGTTGCTACCTTCTGGTAAACTAACATAACTATGGAAAATCACCATTTTCAATGGGTAAATCCACTATAAATGGGCCATTTTCAATAGCTATGTAACAAATTACAGAGGGCATTTCATGGGCCAAAATTGACCATCACCAAAAGGTGAGATAGACCTGAAATCAGCCATTGTTTGGGGAAAGTTGTCTTTCAAATGCCCAAAAATCATTTCCAAAAACATGTCTCCCAATGAAGTCTCCATGTGATCCCCAGCTCCTTAATGCGTAGATCCTCATTTTTCATGGTTCAACCCCTGATTGCTCAAGGAACACGTGATTGCACGAGAGTTTCCTGGCACGTGCACCAGCAGCCAACTGCTCCATGCAGACACAGCAGGTCTCATCTGTTGAGAGGGTCACCTAACGCTTGCCAAATTGGGCAGCTAGGCTGATGAATAGATACTGCCACGGGAATTACTATGACAACTTGAGATATCTATCTATATATATATATATATGTATATATATATATAAACATATATAAACCCTAGTTTATACGATGGTGATATGTAATCATCCTGGAGTAGATCGAGTATGGGATGTTCAAAGATGTTCTCATTTTAGTGAGGACTTTTTGACACGTCCATACTGACTTCTACTCCAGGATGACTATAGATATGACCATGGAATTTATTATGATATATAACTTGGATTATGGGGCCCAATTTTACTATGGTATACTATGGTTACTGCATATCCAAGGGTGGTTTTATCAGCAAATTACACCGGCATAGACCGCAGCCCAGTTTGCCAGCTCTCTGGGAATCTCGTTTTGGCGAAACAGGTGCGGTTTTACCATCAACTGATGCCCGGGAAAACCATGAAAGTGCGTGTTTTTTCCTTGAAAAATGCTCGTTTAACCGACAAAAACGGACTTCACTAGCAAAACATGATGATCTTCCCTGGATTTCCTGGCTGTTTACCAAGCAATGGTGGAATTAACCAACAAATATGACAAATTACGTGTGTTTTACTATCAAAACAGAATGGTGGTGTTACCTGGAAAAAAATCGCACTTCCCATTTATGGCATGTTCAAACAAAACAATCATACTTAGGGATGGAATGGGGGTTGTTGATGGGATATGAAACCATAAAAGATACTCATTGTCGTACTGGCTATCATGTCACTGGGTTCAAAATGGCCAGCTACTAGTTGTCATCAAGCTCATGAAAGGGGACTGTTTCCTTCACTGATACAGTTGTGTGATTCTACCACATACGTAAAAAAAGTACCCTCTGGTAATTTAACGTAGCTATTGAAAATCACCATTTTTAATGGGAAAATCCACTATTAATGGTCATTTTCAATAGCTATTTTGACATAACCAGAGGGTAGCTCTATTTCAGAGCTACAGCTATCACTACAGTCATCCAACAGTCGGATGGTGGGATCAATGGGATGCAATGGGATCATCCGCCCAGTCGCTTCTGGTATAGCATCCAGCTGGATGGGAGACCATGATGACCATGTCTTCCAGACCGGACGCGCGGATCTGTAAGGGATGGCTTTTCGGGTATCTCAAAATGGGACCCAGTGAAAGTGAATCACTGGGGAGATAATTTAGGGATATCTGATTCATATATGTATACATGTGTATATATATATATATATATTATATATGTATGTATATATATATGTATGTATATATTGATAGGAGATTCAAAAGTGGCAAATCTGATTCATATGGCATAGGCATTTAATTTAGCCACTACTATAGGATGGCCAAGACTTTCTTAAAATGTCTACAATATGTGGCTTGGTGGCCAGAATAGGTAAGGTTTTTGTAGAAAGCTATCGAAGAAAGAGAGCCCAAACTGTGGAGTCAGCAGACAGCACAAGATTTAACAAGATCTTGTAAGATAACCATATTTTTGGGGGGTTTCTATTCCAATTTTTGGAGGTTATGGCGTGGTTATAAGGTTTAAATATATATATATATATACATATAGCCCAAGTACACCTGCACAGCTTCCTTTCCAAGATCGCGATTTGGGATGTGGATGATAGAATTCTGGAGAGGAATGAGTTCAGTGCAAGATTTCATGACAAGATCTCTGTAGAGGCTTCTTTTTCAGGGATCTATGTATGTCGGCTCTTTGCAAGATGCCCTTGCAGGATTTCTTTACGATGTTTTCGACAAGATCTCGCTAGAGGATCGTCTGGCAAGAGACTTTCTCAAGAGAACCTAGCGCCTGCTATCGCCCTAACAACCCCTTAGTGTGGTTGCACTGTTTGGGAATTTCAGGAATCACGTTTCAGCGGTCATCAAAAACCTCAAACGTACAATTGTTTCTTGGATGTGCGTCCCAGAAAATGAAACAGGATGAGGACCTACAGACATGTGTGTACATATGTATGTATGTATGTATGTATGTATGTATGTATGTATGAATGTATGAATGTATGAATGTATGAATGTATGAATGTATGAATGTATGAATGTATGAATGTATGAATGTATGTATGTATGTATGTATGAATGTAGGAATGTAGGAATGTAGGAATGTAGGAATGTATGTATGTATGTATGCATGTATCCGTGTATCCATGTATCCATGTATGCATGTATGCATGTATCTATGTATGCATGTATGCATGTATGCATGTATCCATGTATGCATGTATGCATGTATGCATGCATGCATGTATATACATAATATGGCATACATATATATATGACATATAGTAATTAAATATAATATATATATATACATACACATATGCACATACATATATGTGTGAATGCACATTCAAGTGGGAATATCCCGAAAAAGAAAAAACTGGGTGAATTCAGCATGGTTATGAACCTACTATTTCTATCATGACTTGCGTACGTAGACTGTGAGGGTGTGAGGGGGGGGATCACAACTGGTACCAACAGATCCGCCAAAACAAATGCTTCCAACACCCAATGGTCAAGACAATGTGCCCCACATATAATCACCAAATGTTTAAGACTTTAAGGGATGGAGAAGTTTTTCTCACTCTCAACCAACAGCCGGATGGTTGGGGTGCCCAAAATGATAGATCAGTTGGTTAAACCAGCTAGATGAACTTATGCTACCTGGGGTTGGAATGATGGATAAATATAAATATGTATATATATATATATCATAAAACCAACAAACACTTCACTGGGGTGTTTAGTTGCGTAAACCAACTAGATAAATTTAGGTTGCCTCGGGTTGGAATGATGGATATATCAATGGTTGGTAAACCTAATCAACATCTCACTGTTCAACGAAAGCCCACACCCTTGGGGTCGCCGAGGGGCGATCGAAATCTGGCAAGGAAGATCACCAACACAGATGCTCCCAAGAGGATCAGCAAGACCACACACGAGACGACATAGCTGAAAATCTGATGGAATTGCATGGCGTTGGCACAACAGGACTTTGGTTTTAGCAACTCGAGTTGTGGCAGAAAAAAAGGAAGATATGAAGATATGGTGGACCATTTACCTATATTTACCTATATTTGATGGTGATTTTCCATATATCTATATATATATATATGGTGGTTTACCAGGCATGTTCAAATGCTGTTTATGGCGAATCCGCGAATCCCACAGGAGGGCGCCCCGATCCGGGGAGTCAACTGTTTCATCTCTGACTCGGGAGTGATCTAGGAGGCCGATCGCTTGAAAATCAAATATATATATATATACTGGTTGGTGATTTGATGGTATGTTACTGGGATAATTAGGAATGGAATCTCACGATAGTCAATGGATAACTGGTTGGTGGTTGACCTACCCCTCTGAAAAATATGAGTTCGTCAGTTGGGATGATGACATTCCCAATACATGAAAATATAAAAAATGTTCCAAACCACCAACCATATATATATATATACAGTATATATTATATATGATGTACAATATCTAGATTCTAGATATTGAAATTGTGGTGTCAATCCACTCCAGTATGACAGTGATCCACTCCAGTATGACAGTGATAGCCTTGACAGCTGAGAAATGTCGGAACTGCACGAATCGTGGCGTCACATGTGCGTCACATGTGCCATGGTCAACACTTAACACACATGGGGCCCCTCTCGTGCAGAGATTGGATGTCTGGATCCAAAAAATGTGGAGACTTCCCTCGGCAACTTGCCACTCTTGAGCCACAATTCACCGCGACATCACGAGAGTGTTCTGTCTCTATGCCCCCGACTCTCAATGAACCACGGTGCAAAAGAAAAATATCCGGGTGGTGACATGAAATTTGGACAATTCATGTAAATTCATCCATAAAAATGAGAAGATAGATCTATTCAGCTTCTTGACCATGACAAATGAGGTTTCGACACAATTATGGTGATATTCACAGAGTTACTAGCTGTGATTAGCAAGCATGGTGATCAAGGGCCTTTCAGCGGTTGAATTTTCTTCTCTGGGTGAAGCTAGACAACATCGTGAATCTTAGATGTGTCTGCTACATCTATTCTTGTCTTAAAAAGAAATGTTGTAGAACATAGATAGCTGGTTGGTGGTTTCAACCCCTATGGAACATATGAAAGTCAGTCAGTAGGTAAGGTTTTGATTCTGTCTTTAATGATGAGTGAATCAGTCCACTTCGTTCATCCAGAGCACCGGCCTCCTATATTTCTGATGGGCAAAATCCACAAAATCTGGTGTTGGTATTGATCCAAACGAAAATCTGCACATCGCCCGGAATATCTCACCAGATAGCATATCCTGAAATAGTCCAGGTTAAATCCCATGGTTTGTTCGTTTAAAAAAAAACATGTCTGATTCTGAAATACCCACCATGTATTGAAGAATCCCGAAAAACAGCCCCGATAAATAACTTCATGTTCGGTGGCCAAAAAACCTAAGATTGTAGCCATGTGTAACCAATTTATACCCTTATAATCCCGTGACAACTACATGTTTGCTGGCTAACACCGTCTTTCCCTTGGTGAAATTCCCCCCTTTATAGACAATCAAGGTGGTGCCCCCAGTGAGTTCGGTTTGGTTTCACCCATCTACTTCTATACATCCACCATAAACCATAGCCAATTCACCTAGTGAAATAGACCAACTTCACTATCTTATCAGCTAAATCAACTACAAAACATAGCCCATTTCTTGCCAACCCCCCATTTTCTAAGTGGAAACTTGGAGAAAAATTTCCAACTCCACCCAGCCCGTGGCACCCGTGGCACCCGTGGCACACGTGGCACCCGTGGCACCCGTGGCGCCTTCCACCAGCACCTCCACCTCTTCCTCCCCTGGCTCCGCGCTGCGCCGCAGCACACGCCGCAGCTGCAGATCGCTCCACAGCAGCTGACACTTCGCACCCGGTTGCAGGGCCAGAGCCGAGGGGCTGGGAAGGTCACTGACCACGTCCTCCTTGGGAAATCTTGCCCATATTCTCCATGTATGGGATTTTTACCTACAAACCTGGGTGATTTTTAGGGCAGATGTTGGTAAATATTCCACATATGGAGCATGTGGGTTGGGAAACACCAGTTTTTTTTGGAGGAAAATGTGGAGTAGGAGTTCGAAAGATGTTTTTTGCGAGGCTGAATTTTTCACCATGGGAAAATTTTGGGAAACACCAAGTTTCGAGAGGAAAATGTAGAGTAGATGAACTTTGGAGCGATTCTTGAGGCGTTTGACGTTGGACCATCATGTTGGGGAAGTTTGCAACAATCGAAGGAAAATCGGTGGAATGTAGTTGATTTTTGTGGTTTAAATTGAAAAGGATCGGTGGGAAAAAAACAATTGTGAGCTGAGCAAACTTGAGCAAACTAGAAGAAAAAAGGGATTTCTATGGATGTCCTTCGTTTGGCGTTTGTGGAGTATTCCTCAGAAACTGCAATTTGAAGAGGGAAATGATGTTTAACCAGTGGATTTAGGCTGATTTAGGGGTACCGTTTTCTCGAACAAACCCAAAAATAGCTACGAAATGCCATCAAATGGACAAACGATGGATGGAATGTATGTTCAAAGGGCAGAGGAAAGGATGGTCTGAAGTTGTACAGCAACCGCCACAGAGATTTGATGGTCTCACTAAAGTCCGTGTTGATGGAATTCCAGAGGACATATGGAAGAGTCCAATACCTGTTGAATTCTGGTTCCCTGAAAATAGTGGCCTCCAAAATCTTATGGTTGAGCAAAACATCTTCGCTGCAACCTGGACGTTTGCCCTGAGTCCCGCCTTCCTGATTTCGATCCCTCATGAAGATAAAGTTGATGTTATTACCCCATTCAACATATTGGTCATAGGGGGTGGCGAATTTTGATCCCTCATGAAGATAAAGTTGATGTTATTACCCCAATCAACATATTGTTCTGAGGAGGTGGCGAATTTTGATCCCTCATGAAGATAAAGTTGATGTTATTACCCCATTCAACATTGGTCATAGGGGGTGGCAATTTTTAATCCCTCATGAAGATAAAGTTGATGTTATTATCCCAATCAACGTATTGTTCAGAGGGGCAGGGGGTGGCAAATTTTGATCCCTCATGAAGATAAAGTTGATGTTATTTCCCCAATCAACATATTGTTCTGTTATGTCACAATCATGAGTCTGGGCGAACGTTAAGGTTGCGGACAACATCTTCAATTTTATAATTGCCATATATTGGGTTACACCCTTTTTTTGGACAAACTCACATGGCTACGAATGCTTGAAATTGGTGCATGTCACCGGCAACTATGCCAGAAAAGGCAATTTGAACTACCACATCTCCCACTCTTGGGGGTTTAAAATCCATGTTTCTATCAAAAAGGTTGGAACACTAATGTAAAACATGGATTTTAGGGGGCCAAGCCACGGATTTTAGGATGTACTAAGCAACAAAACGTTTCTGCAATTTTCTGGTGGGAGAGGTACTCAAGTACTAGACTCACCAGACCTAGAGACCCGTGGATTTTCGGCCCTTCAGTACGGGGTGGTGGTGCCCGGTTCAGAATCGCTAAGTTGGCCAACATAACTCGTATTTCACCAGGGTTTATGATAGAAAAAAAAAATCTACAGCTTCATCAGATTAAACTTTAAACCAACTTACAATCTGCACCACCTCGTAGACACCATCTCGTTTTTGGGGTGACGTTTTACTGGTCATCAAGTGGGTCCAAACCCTTGGGGTCGGTCAAAGAACTGTCCAGTCGTCGCCAAGTTGCGACACAAGAACCATCGACATTGGCCTTCGGGAAACTCCAGATGTTCTATGGTCCCAATGGGACACTGTTGTAACAGGTGCCCCCCAGTGATGTGAATGGTGGTTTATAACCCCATCGAAATAGAATTCATACGTATCATAGTGATTTTTACCAAGTTAGCTATCCTGAATGGGTCTATAAAATATCTATCTCTCAATGGATTGATTCGATGAATATTCATGACCATCCCCTTCTATGATAGATATGGGATTTAACAGAAACAAAACATGTTTTGAGCATTGCACACATGTTTTATAGGGAAAACTCTCCATAGATATAAAGGATGGCATTGTCTCAAAAGGAATTTGCGTCATCTGAAAGCTTTTCAGGTCCTTCCAAGATAGTCGTTCAGTCATCAATCAGAGAGGATCTGTGGCCACCTCAAAACTAGACAGCTGAAAACCCTTGACATTTCTGCGTTAAGGACAAAATCCAGACATCCACTTGGGGAGATCAATTTATTGAGTACCTTCTACAAATCAGTCACATGGCTTGCTGACTGTAGCCATCTCCCATTTATAGATGCTGACTAGCCATGCCCAACTAAAAGGGACGGGGGACGAACTTCCTAGCCATGGAGCTGTGAAAAAATCATCTGAGTTTCACACCCTTTGGATCTTCTTTAAGGAGACGTCGATCCAATAGACCTTGGCCTGCGAGTGAAAAAAATAAGGCTGTGTTTCATCATCAAATCCCATCGAAAATTGTCATATTTTGGGGCTACCCCAATTTTCAGAAACCAGATGGTGCTCAACTTGGGATGCCAAAGGTTATTTCGTAAATAGCCAAACTTCGAGTTGCAGGGTCAATGATGCGTAATGATATTCCAATCGCTCAATTTAGGGTGTTCTGGGCGTTCCTCAAAAAATTGCAATACACCTCATTGAAACTAGTTGTTCATAACTTGCCAATTGTAGGAAGGATTCATGACTTAGGTACCCCCCAAAAAATCCCACAGGTGTGGCGGTTCACCATAAGCGCCTCCATGAGCCATCATTGGACAACTCGGAGGAGTTGCGGTTTGAGCATTGGATGCAAATCAAAGCCGCTCAGTTTGATCTGGTAGTTGGTATACCTACCCCTCTGAAAAATGATGGAGTGAATTCGTCAGTTGGGATGATGACATGATGACATTCCCAACTGAATGGAAAGTCATAATCCATTCATGTTCCAAACCACCAACCAGTGATTGTTTCATGCTTCACCTTCAACTTGACTAGTTTGAAATCCGAATTCGACTCTTAAAAAATCAGGTGGTTTGCTTCCTATCCCTTGAAAAATCCTATTCAATATATTCAGGACCGGGTCCTTGTCAACTTGTTGTCGCTGGCTGAACTCTCAGCTGGCATCCCAAATCTCATGTTTTCATCGAAGTGCCAAATGGCTGCATCGGCGAGTCGAGTGTTCCCAGATGTGTTCCATAGTGAATCACGATCAACTCCCAGCGTTCACCTTTCGGGACCTGTACCAAGCAGAAAAAACCAGTAAGCACTACCCTCTGGTAATGACTAAGAGTTTGCGAACTGGAAAATGGTGCTTTACTTCGTGGATTTCCCCATTGATAGCATGGTGGATCGTTCCATGGTTCTGTAAACGTGAAAACCAGGGTAAGCACTACATAGCATGTGGCTACAAGATACGGGATGAAGCATCGCTGCAATTCCGATCCGACTCCTTGAGAAGTGCAGGATAATCCCAGCAAATGGACCATTCTGATCGGTATCCTATCCACTTAACCCCTGCTTATTTGACATAGCCATAGAAGCCATGGCCCATTTATAGATGCTTTACCTATTAAAAATTGTGATTTTCCATGGCTATGTTAAATAACCAAATGGTAGTTTGTTAAACAACCATCTTTAGAAATCCTTCATCTGTTGATATCTGTTGCTCGTGATAGACCTAAACCCCCGCCAGATCTATCTTTCTGCCCCAGTAACAGCTCTAGAATCTCATCCGACGGCTCATAGAGAGGAGCTGACCACTCCTGGAATTTTTTGGGGACACCGTTGGTTTCAAAATGGAGGTTTCCTAAAATGGGGATATTCCAAAATGGATGGTCTATAATGGAAAATCCTATCAAAATGGATTGATAAATGGGGGACCCCTATTTGAGGAAGCCTCCGAAATGGTTTCCGTTGGTCTGAAACTCACTTGGCAAATTCACTCTGAATGGGACATTAAAAAGACATGAAAAAGCACAATGGCTGATGGTGACGGTTGCTGCCGGACGCGGAGACAGCAACTCCACACCGGCCAGGACTTTGGGATGGTCTCAATCTCCACATTTCTGGAGTATAACAAGTTGGGAAAATCATCGTTGTCATCGAAGTAATGGGGAATCTATAGGTACTACCCTTTGGTAGTTTAACATAGCTATTGAACATTCATGAAAATTGCCCATTTTTGTATGTAGATAGTTTCCGATTGACAATGGTGATTTGTCTATAGCTATGTCAAATTACCAGAAGGTATTCCTGATGAAATGTCCATGTTTTGTTGTTTGAATTACCCTCTTGTTATTTAACATAACCGCTTTAGCCATGGAAAATCACCATTTTTAATAGGTAAACCCAGGTTTTTTCATGGGCCATGGCTTCCATGGCGAACTGTTAGTCATACCCAGAGGGTACCATGTCCTTCATGGTTACTCCAATTTTCAGGCAGTCAAATCTTCATTGCCGGATCCATCCTCGACTGTTGGTGATGTTCAAATACTAAAAATTGGTATTAAAATCTGTGGCCCCTTAGGAGAATTAACTACACTTTGTGGTTGATATATTGACCTAAACCGTGGGGGTTACCCTCTGGTAATCAAGCATAGCTATGGAAAATTTAGCTGTGTTTGTAGATGGAATTCCATAAAATGGTAGAATATAAAGCTGGAAACACATAAATAGTTCCATGAATCGAGTCATAAAATTTCTACCTGCTCATTAAAATGTTCCTGTGTTTATTTCCAAAGGCTATTCAGCTATTCTTATGAACTATTGAAAATCATAGCTATGAATATTCTGAATCAATAGATGATTTCAATAAACGCAGAAAAGCTGGATTTCCGCAGGTATGATTCAATAAACTATTGAAAAACATAGCTATCTATGAACAACTGGTTGGTGGTTAAGCCCTACCCCTCTGCTTGGTGGTGAGTGAGTTCGTCAGTTGGGATTATTCCATTCCCAACTGAATGGAAAGTCATAATCCATTCATGTTCCAAACCACCAACCAGAGTTAAATGAGTACTAAGTACTAACCCCATTTTATGGTTTATATATAATCCCATAGGTTAATAGCCAGTACTAACCAATCTAACCATTAATAGCCAGTAGCTATCTATGAAAAAGATGGATTTCCATAGCTATGTGCGATTCCCACCGTCCTGCTGGTCCCTCCACCACTTCAACAGCCGAATGGTCATCTGGGCGCTCAGCGGGCGTGGGACTGCGTGGAATCGTTGTAGATAACCATCCGGATGTTCCCCCATCAATATGGAAAAATCATGGGACATGATGGAAATATATATCTAGGATTATTGGAGATGAGTATGGATTTATGATCATCTACGATCGTATTACCATTAGATTAGTGTCGTTACTATCTTTCTCGTGTTCTTTTTTTGCGTCTGCTATCATCATCATTGATATTGCCATGATCAATCAGTGGATAAAATATGATCCAGGCTCAATCTTAGTCAACAATATCATCTATAGATCAACAAGTAATTGGATAATGTGATGTCAACCCAGGATTGAACAAAAAAACCTCTGAAAACCAAGCCTTCTAGGTGCATGTATCTATCTATATCTATACCCTCCGGTGTCCTCAGTGCCCGCTGAAAAATCCACCACATGGTGACTTGGGATTCCCCATGACATGACGAATTACCTCCAAATGAAGCATCGCCAAATGGGTCGGTTTCCAGAACGCCATGTTGGGAGGGTACACCCTGCTCAAGCGACCTAAACTGACAAGGCAAGCCCTGAAGTGCATCAAGTTTCAAGACCTCCAGTCTGGCTGAATTGTAGTACTTCACCAACATGAAAGAAAGCTATGATGGGATACCCTCTGGCAATTTGTTACATAGCTATTGAAAATGACCATTGAAATAGTGGATTTTCCCATTAAAAAAGGTGGATCTTTCCATAGTTATGTTAGGTTACCAGAGGGTAGTTTCCTTACAGTTCCCATCATTTGCGTTTTGACGTTGCGTTGCGACGCGGGGTTGCAACTGAATTTCCCGCGATCATATCCCCATTATATCCCCGTTATATCCACATTATGATTGGCTTTATTTATCCTTAAAAAATATTGTGTCACTAAATTCCATGAATTGTTGGTTGACCATCAAACCATATATCCTCATTATATCCCCATTACCCTCCAGTAAACTAACATAGCCCTGTCACATAGGGGTTGGAAGATTAGCGTCCACTACATTTTTTCACCGTCTATATATGTTATATAATCTACCAAAGGGTACAGTAAACAGGAATAATATTGGGATCATAATTGGATAATCATAGGGATAATCATAGGGATAATAGATTTCATCTAGATGTTCATATGATAGTCATAGGAAATCAAATGATATCTATCATCCCCTTTATATCTCCATATTTTCAAAAGCTTCGAAATTTGCCCCATCCTTCACCAAGTCAGTCCCCTTCCAGCGTCACCTTGACGCTCCCTGGCTGCTTGGCCACAAAATGCACTCGCTGTTCCACCTTGGGAAGGGCCAAACTTAAATTATTTTCTCTTGGAAAAAAAACGAAAAAAACAGTAGAACTCATGAAAAAACCTTTGGTCAACTAATAATACTAGAGGTTCATCAAAAATGAATGTGATATAGCAAGTTCATATTTTTTGGGGTAATTTTAATGAACCAACGATTATGTGGAGAATGATGGGGGAAAAATGGGATGGATCGGGAGAAAAGAGTGAGTGCAAAATTTGATTGGATAAAAATTCCTAAACCATTTGAAAATGGAATACAAATCCCTGAACCATAGATATGACTGGATGTATTGGGAGAAAACATTGAATACAGTATAAACGGATATCATGGGATACAAGTGCATATCATGGGATACAATGATGATAGACAGGGAAAAAGGTGTACAAAAATGGTACAGAATGGGCAAGTGAATCTCAAATAGCAACTACTTATTTTAAAAATCATATCATGGGATATATCACGAACAATGTAACCCAAATTCAGCCATCAAAACAAAATCCCTTACCCCAATTCATTTACATAACTCCCAACTTGAGGGTCCAAAAATAAATAGATGCAACACGTAAGATTAAACAAGGGTTCTTTCGTCATCTTGAGTATTCAATCATTCATTTCGGAAGGGTTTCCAATTTTGAACCATTCCCGCATTGTTGGTTGTGTATATCCCATATTATGTCCCATGTCCCCATAATGTTGCTTCAATCATCTCATGAATGGCATTTTTTTCTGATAAAATCATCGTTTGGCCAACACAAATCCCCACTTGGGTATATCTGAACATAGAAGTTCCAGTAGAACGGCGAGTACTGTATGGGTATACAACCCATTTTTCGACACACCCATATATCAAGTTGTTTCTATATCCCATTCATTATATCCCATGAAACATCTATCAAATGGCCATGCAAACAATGCCCAGAAAATAGCAATGTTTGGGCCCATCTTCAACCCCAAACTTTTCCAGTTCCACAGGTCCAGGTAAACCCCCCAAGAAAAAATGTTGGAAAAAAAAAACGTCATGGAATTCACCATGTCAAAACATGAGAAATCAGAGTTTTCCCATGAATTTCCCTGATATGTGTCCCGTTCATAGATGATATCATGGTGATTTATAGGGAACTTATAGGGATAATTTCGGCAATTTTGGTGATAAAAACCAGGGAAATGATAGAGATTTATAGCAGCTTAGCGATTTTTTCTAGGGAAAAAACAATGGTGATTGACCCTATCAAATCCCCATCTTGGTCGGTGAAATCCATCATTTTCCGATGGTTTTCATGGCGAATGTCTGGGGCATGAAGGAGCACTGGAAGAGTCGCCAGGAGCTGGGGCTCTTCGCCAAGGCCTGGATCCCAAGGCGTAGCAGAAAATTCATGGATGGAAATGATACTAATCAATATGGATAAGATAAGATAATTGATATGATAGTCTTACCTAAGATTAAGATATCATAATATTGATAGATTAGATAAGATAATTATGATGGAAAATAGATAATATCTGTTATGATATCAATGGGAATATCTGCCGACCCCTGCCGCCAGCAGGGGGAGCGCGTTAGAGGAGGACTTACTAGCAACAAGGGGCCAAAAGAGAAAAACGGACAAGCAAGAAGAAGAGAATGCCAGAAGCGGCTAGAAGCGGACAAGCAAGAAGAAGAGAAGAAGACAGAAGCGGCTAGGGGTTCATGTTGGAACTTGGCGGCTGGAAGACAGCTAGTTTTCTTATAGGGTCAGAAAGCAACGTTAGGCAGTGGGGGCCGTTGCCCGCAGGCCCGGTCCGTCCTTCAGGGTCCTGCTGTTTGGCACTGGCATCATTTGGGTAAATCTTCAATGGACTGCAGGGCCCCACCGCGATCGAACTGTCCCTTGAGCTCTGCACCTTGCAGAAAAGTCCTGATGGTCACCTTCTGCACATGTTCTTGCAGGCCACATCCGGAAACTGCCCATCTGGCGCCTCGTCATACGCCTTGACCAGTGAGTCGAACACCTTCTCTGCTACAGGTGACCATAGAACCACCTGCACCAAAACATCCGTGCTGCCCACCACCAATCCCACACATTTCCGATCCGGGCTTTTCGCCGTCGGCCTCTCCTTCAGCTCGCCGATCTGAATCAACTTCGCTGTTTCGCTTTGTCACCGACCGTGTAGATCTCTCCCAAGTTCTGCAAGTCAGCTGCCATGCCACCAAGTGCCGACCCAGCCGACCCAGAACTCCTGCCACTTGACACCATGAGACCGATGATACTCATGAAACAAGATGTTTTTTTTCGGAATTTTCATACATTTATGACCTTCATTTGGGAATGTCGTGTTTTTGTCATGTTTTCACATGAAAAGACCCATAAAATTGCTTCATGCCTTTTTCTACTATGAGATCTCACCGAATATACGAAACTTATGATGCTTTATATGACGACGACGATGCATAATGATTCAAAAAACTATAGATCCGCTCTCGATTTTATAGACTGAAATAGTCATAGTTAGCTGGCGCAACATGCGCCAACAAACATAATGTAAATCGGGTCACCACCTTGTAGGATCATAAACTACACAATTGCGGTTTGGAATTCCAGGAGTCCCGTATGAAGCACTACACAGTTTTAGCGATATACATAGATATGTATAATGTATAAATACGGATTCGCTATCAATTTCCCAGTCATCGTGAAAGCCAAATGACCACTCACCGTCTGAGCCCCGGTACAAACCCAATCTCCAGTTTATGGTTTCAAATCCGCCGACCCCGGCCTTAGCCAAGGCAGGGGCGGCGCCTGGGACCACCGCAGGTGTGGAACCTAGCATTCCCATAGCCTGTCTTTGCCAACTTGCCGCCCTGCCGTTTGCCAGCCGTCACAACCCAGCAGCTCCCACTAGCCACTTTGGCCGCAGCATGCTGTTTTCACCGGCCTTGGTTGCGGTCCTTCAAGGCTGCCTTTTGCCAGGCTTCAAAAGCTTACTTCAAACGCTTAAAACCGTCCCCTGCAGCTCCCACGCGCCACTTGGCCGCAGCATACTGTTTTTCCTTGTGTTCAAGGCTGCCGTTTGCCAGGCTTCAAAACGTGAACAAGCTTAAAAACTTGAAAGCGCTTAACAAGCTTGAAACCCTCCCCTGCCGCTCCCACGCGCGACTCGGGCCCCAGCATCTTCTTTTTACTGGCGTTCAAGGCTGCCGTTTGCCAGGCTTCCAAACCTTACAAAGCTTAAAAAGCTTAAAACCCTTCCATGCAGCTTCAAAAAGCTTCAAACACCTTTTGCCTGGCGTTCAAGGCTGCCGTTTGCCAGGCTTCAAAACCTTAAAAAGTTTACAAAGCTTAAAACCCTTCCCTGCAGCTTCAAAAAGCTTCAGCGTTCAAGGCTGCCGTTTGCCAGGCTTCAAAACCTTAAAAAGTTTACAAAGCTTAAAACCCTTCCCTGCAGCTTCAAAAAGCTTCAAACAGGTTTTTACTGGCGTTCCAGGCTGCCGTTTGCCAGCCCCGGCATTGTCCTTTTCTGGGGGTTCAAGCCTGCCGTTTGCCAGCCCGCAAAACCCCCCAAATGCTTCCCTGCAGCTCCCATGCCGTTTGCCAGCCACGGCTTTGTCCTTTTATGGTGGTTCAAGCCTGCCGTTTGCCAGCCCGCAAAACCCCCCAAATGCTTCCCTGCAGCTCCCAATGCCGTTTGCCAGCCCCGGCATTGTCCTTTTATGGTGGTTCAAGCCTGCCGTTTGCCAGCTTGCAAAACCCCCCAAATGTTTCCCTGCAGCTCCCATGCCGTTTGCCAGCCCCGGCATTGTCTTTTTATGGTGGTTCAAGCCTGCCGTTTGCCAGCCCGCAAAACCCCCCAAATGTTTCCCTGCCGCTCCCATGCCGTTTGCCAGCCCCGGCATTGTCCTTTTGTGGTGGTTCAAGCCTGCCGTTTGCCAGCCCGCAAAACCCCCCAAATGTTTCCCTGCAGCTCCCATGCCGTTTGCCAGCCCCGGCATTGTCCTTTTGTGGTGGTTCAAGCCTGCCGTTTGCCAGCCCGCAAAACCCCCCAAATGCTTCCCTGCAGCTCCCATGCCGTTTGCCAGCCCCGGCATTGTCCTTTTTTTCTGGTGGTTCAAGCCTGCCGTTTGCTAGCCCGCAAAACCCCCCAAATGTTTCCCTGCAGCTCCCATGCCGTTTGCCAGCCCCGGCATTGTCCTTTTATGGTGGTTCAAGCCTAAAACCCCCCAAATGTTTCCCTGCAGCTCCCATGCCGTTTGCCAGCCCCGGCATTGTCTTTTTATGGTGGTTCAAGCCTGCCGTTTGCCAGCCCGCAAAACCCCCCAAATGCTTCCCTGCAGCTCCCATGCCGTTTGCCAGCCCCGGCATTGTCCTTTTATGGTGGTTCAAGCCTGCCGTTTGCTATCCCGCAAAACCCCCCAAATGTTTCCCTGCAGCTCCCATGCCGTTTGCCAGCCCCGGCATTGTCCTTTTATGGTGGTTCAAGCCTGCCGTTTGCCAGCCCGCAAAACCCCCCAAATGCTTCCCTGCAGCTCCCATGCGTTTGCCAGCCCCGGCATTGTCCTTTTATGGTGGTTCAAGCCTGCCGTTGCCCGTTTGCCAGCTTGCAAAACCCCCCAAATGTTTCCCTGCAGCTCCCATGCCCTTTGCCAGCCCCGGCATTGTCTTTTTATGGTGGTTCAAGCCTGCCGTTTGCCAGCCCGCAAAACCCCCCAAATGCTTCCCTGCAGCTCCCATGCCGTTTGCCAGCCCCGGCATTGTCCTTTTATAAGCTGCCGTTTGCCGCCCGCAAAACCCCCCAAATGCTTCCCTGCAGCTCCCATGCCGTTTGCCAGCCCCGGCATTGTCTTTTATGGTGGTTCAAGCCTGCCGTGCTTGCAAGCCCGCAAAACCCCCCAAATGCTTCCCTGCAGCTCCCATGCCGTTTGCCAGCCCCGGCATTGTCTTTTTATGGTGGTTCAAGCCTGCCGTTTGCCAGCTTGCAAAACCCCCCAAGTGTTTCCCTGCAGCTCCCATGCCGTTCAAGCCTGCCGCTTGCCAGCCCGCAAAACCCCCAAATGCTTCCCTGCAGCTCCCATGCCGTTTGCCAGCCCCGGCATTGTCCTTTTATGGTGGTTCAAGCCTAAACCCCCCAAATGCTTCCCTGCAGCTCCCATGCCGTTTGCCAGCCCCGGCATTGTCCTTTTATGGTGGTTCAAGCCTGCCGTTTGCCAGCCCGCAAAACTCTCAAATGCTTCCCTGCAGCTCCCATGCCGTTTGCCAGCCCCGGC
Organism: Cladocopium goreaui; assembly: GCA_947184155.2. NCBI lineage: Eukaryota > Dinophyceae > Suessiales > Symbiodiniaceae > Cladocopium > Cladocopium goreaui. The sequence goes on from CAMXCT020006534.1 coordinate 187,090, forward strand.
ATTGTCCTTTTATGGTGGTTCAAGCCTGCCGTTTGCCAGCCCGCAAAACCCCCCAAATGTTTCCCTGCAGCTCCCATGCCGTTTGCCAGCCCCGGCATTGTCTTTTTATGGTGGTTCAAGCCTGCCGTTTGCCAGCCCGCAAAACCCCCCAAATGCTTCCCTGCAGCTCCCAATGCCGTTTGCCAGCCCCGGCATTGTCCTTTTATGGTGGTTCAAGCCTGCCGTTTGCCAGCTTGCAAAACCCCCCAAATGTTTCCCTGCAGCTCCCATGCCGTTTGCCAGCCCCGGCATTGTCTTTTTATGGTGGTTCAAGCCTGCCGTTTGCCAGCCCGCAAAACCCCCCAAATGCTTCCCTGCAGCTCCCATGCCGTTTGCCAGCCCCGGCTTTGTCCTTTTATGGTGGTTCAAGCCTAAACCCCCCAAATGCTTCCCTGCAGCTCCCATGCCGTTTGCCAGCCCCGGCATTGTCCTTTTATGGTGGTTCAAGCCTGCCGTTTGCCAGCCCGCAAAACCCGCCAGCCCCGGCATTGTCCTTTTATGGTGGTTCAAGCCTGCTGTTTGCCCGCCCGCAAAACCCCCCAAATGCTTCCCTGCAGCTCCCATGCCGTTTGCCAGCCCCGGCATTGTCCTTTTATGGTGGTTCAAGCCTGCCGTTTGCCAGCCCGCAAAACCCCCCAAATGCTTCCCTGCAGCTCCCATGCCGTTTGCCAGCCCCGGCATTGTCCTTTTCTGGTGGTTCAAGCCTGCCGTTTGCCAGCTTGCAAAACCCCAAATGTTTCCCTGCAGCTCCCATGCCGTTTGCCAGCCCCGGCATTGTCTTTTTATGGTGGTTCAAGCCTGCCGTTTGCCAGCCCGCAAAATTCCCCAAATTCTTCCCTGCAGCTCCCATGCTGACGAGGGACGGTCAAAAAAGAACTCACCGTTTTTGGTGCTTAGCTTCCACACTTTGCTGGGTCGTGGTATTGAGACGGAGTTGCATGGGCCAAATCCGAGGAAACGAAAGCATGTCAAGATGCTGTGCAATTTTGTTGGTCACAGCTATACCAACAGGTATTTGCTTTCAGCTTTGCCAAAAGAGGACTACACCAACAAGAACAGCTTTGTTTTTGAAATCCTCATGAAGACCCTTGTTGCTGAGCTCACCCATCTCGCGGAAACTGGGGTTTCCCATGATGGTTCCCAGTACCATGTCTACTGTGTTGGGATGGCTGGTGACTGGCCATGGCTGGTGAAGTCAGGTAGCCTCCAAAGGAGCTTTTGGAATGTGGCTAAGCACCCTGGCCAAGCAAACCGTGTAGAGGGAAAAGGTATTTGCCATCTTTGTATGGCTGGCCGAAGAGCATTCCCGTACGAGGAGCTGGGCACTCGGAAACCGGCATGGTTGGCTTCAGTTCTGACACAGCCACCTTTCGATGAAGCAAACCATCCATTCCATTGCCATGTGGTGCCGCATGTGGCAGGTCAGCTGCCAACTTTGTGGAAGTTTGACCTATTCCACACTGTTCATTTAGGAATTGGGAAAAATTACCTTGGAAGCATGCTGGCTCTTTTGTCTCAGCAGGAAGCTGGGGGCACTGTCGATACACGATTCGAACTCCTCTCTGCCAAATCTCGTTCTTGGTGTTCTTCGAACCACCGCCTTCCACACTGCAAAAGAATCACAAAAGAGCATGTGAACTGGGTGTCGACGACTTGCTACCCGACAGGCAGCTGGCACAAGGGCGACTTGACAACAAGTCTACTGCTTTTTTGTGAGGCAATGTATTAGAGAGAAGCCTGGGAAGATGAGAAACTTCGTCTGGCTGGACAAGCTGCAGAAGCATTGAATAGTACTCTACCATGCCGAAGCTTGGTTGTCCAAAGATGAATGTTTTGAGGCTGCACAGCTGGGATTGCGGTTTTTGAGGCGGTATTCATGCTTGGCTAAGTTGGCCTACTCTCAGGGCCAAAAGCTCTGGTTAGTCATGCCAAAGGCACACTGCTTTCACCACATATGTTTGGAATTGCTAGAGCAAAGCAAGGTTGGAGTTTGCATAAATCCGCTGTGCTTTTCAGTACAGCAAGATGAAGACTTCATCGGCCGTGCCGCACGGCTGTCGCGACATGTTAGCAGTGTTCACTGTTCTGAGAGAACGGTTGACCGCTATTTGATGGCATCATATTTCAAATTCGTTGAAAGTGGTTACTTGGTAGTGGCTAAGGGATGATGAAAATCAACAAATAGAAATATACTACAATATACTTAGGCAACCGCCACCGCACTTTGGTTTCTTTTATTCAAATTTGGGATCAACAGATCAACACTTAAAACACCTGCGCCCAAGCTTCAGTCCGCTTAGCGCCAAGCCACTTCAGACAAAGTTCGCTGCATTCTTGGGGACCAAAATGACTTGAGGCGTGAGTCGGCTAGGACGGGATACATGGTGGTTTTTACAAACCCTGATTTTGTTGTGCAAACCCTGTGTTTCAAGTCACACCTGGCTTTTTTTGCGTGTATGGTAGGTGAAGGTATATATATATATGTGGGATCATGTGCTACATCATACTCCCCAGGTTGATTGCCAGTACCCCCCCTCCAATTAGGGGGGTCGGCGGCACCTGGGCGCTAGCCCATTCTATAATACCGTAAAATATTGTTTGCGTGCGCTGATCATCCCAAAAACATGGCCAAAAATCAGTCGGGAGTTCATATTTTGCCAACATTTCTCAATGCCTCCAAAAAAGTCGCCCTCTGGCAAGCAATCCGAACCCCCTTGCCGTCCTTCGTTTTTTCTGCGGAGAACCACTGAGATCCAGCCCCTTCCTTCTCGGGCTCTTGGCCTGCCAACAACATGTCACACATTCCATGCCACCTAGACCCTTCCCGGCATACCAAATCAAGACATCTTACATAACAACCCTCTCTTTTCTCGATTCCCCCGCCTTCTCCTGGCCTGCGATTCTGACCGTCACCCTCGACGTGCCGCTCAGCATCGCCACGAACCCGTAGCCGTTGAGGAACCGATACATCCACACGACTTTGGTCAATCACTTGCTCATCCTTTTCTTCATCTGACAATGACATCACCTCCTCCACTTCTCCCATCACAACGCACAGTCCAGTGCAGAATTTGCAATCGGCTCCCGGCAAAAGGCGACGGGCAAATGGCGGGGGAAGTCAAAGCTAAAACCAAATCACGGAAAATGAGGCCACCGGTGACTTCGTGAAGTCTCTTGAGCAAACCCCACCACCTCTGATCCGCTAGTGGATTGCTTCGAGAGGACTGGCACCAATCACTTCACATGCTCAAGGACTCCCTCATGCTGAATTTCACTTCACCATGGCCCCCTACTTATCAGTTGATTGTGACCCCGGCGGGCCCAGCGGCATCTGGCGACAAAGCCACTGAGAAAGTGGGCCAAATTAGAGCCATACCTTGGTGCCGCGTAGCAAAAAAACACTTTGGCTCTAAACTATGGTAGTCCCCAAGAGTTGGCCACACATAGATAGATAGATAGATAGATAGATAGATAGATAGATAGATAGATAGATAGATAGATAGATAGATAGATAGATAGATAGATAGATAGATAGATAGATAGATAGATAGATAGATAGATAGATTAGATAGATAGATAGATAGATAGATAGATAGATAGATAGATTAGATAGATAGATAGATAGATAGATAGATAGATTAGATAGATAGATATAGATAGATAGATATAGATAGATTAGATAGATAGATAGATAGATAGATTAGATAGATAGATTAGATAGATAGATTAGATAGATAGATTAGATAGATAGATTAGATAGATAGATTAGATAGATAGATTAGATAGATAGATAGATAGATAGATAGATAGATAGATACATAGATAGATAGATAGATAGATAGATAGGTAGATAGATAGATAGATACATAGATAGATAGATTGATAGATAGATAGATAGGTAGATAGATAGATAGATAGATCAGGAAGCATCCAAAAAAGGATCTCGCGGTCAAATTCACTGCCAAACCATAGGAAGTAGGCATGCCAGGAAACGGTCCACAGGTTCGCGAACAGTAAACCCCATTGCGAATTCCAAGAATCTATATATTCTTCAAATACTACCTACTACGATTGTATCGCAAAAAAGGTTGGAAATCGCCAGCCGCCAGCAATCTGTCCGAAGGCCAGAATGCGAACATAGTAGAGAGCCAACACCAGAAGCCAGAGGATAATAATCATGACCAACAACTGAATTTGGAAGCAAAAAGCTCGTCATATACATTGTTTTCTCTCAATAGTTGGGATTTTTAATCTGTGTATACTGTGTATATATATATATGTATCCATCTATCTATCTATCTATCCATCTATCTATCTATCTATCTATCTGTCTGTCTGTCTGTCTGTCTGTCTGTCTGTCTATCTAATCTATCTATCTATCTATCTATCTATCTGTCTGTCTGTCTGTCTGTCTATCTATATCTATATAGATCGCACATTGGAGAACTGCAGCAAACCAACTATAATTAATATCGTGGGAAATAAATAACATACTACCACATTTGATGAATCCTGCGAGGATGATACAATTTAAGAACACCCACAACATTGTTACAAAAAAAACATCGGCCACAAGGGATACCACTGCCAGAGAATAAATTGAACTCGTCAACGGCAACGGCCTCAGTGCCATATCACTAAAATATAATTTCTCTGCCCATGACCTCCCCCTCTTAAACTGGATTATGGTGTCAGCTATAACATCGTAATTCCTGAAAATGGTCGAACCTCTCAAAACCTGTTGCTTCAAAACCTACAAACATCACTCACTCACTGCAAAACACCCCGCCGCCACCTCCACACATCTGCCGCCCGAGCCATCAGGCGCACCGCCGCCGCTTCACCGACTCCTGAGCCACTGACGCATTGCCCCCACGAACCCTGATCCACTTACCATCAACAGCCCCTGCAGGTTCTTGCGACCCAGGATCACACATCTCCTGAACATCAGCACGCAGCGTTGGTTTTTCCGTTGCCACCCACACCGATCTTGATAGCAGAGCGAAATTCCTTGGCATGTTCACACTCGCCGCCTTAACAAAAGCAGCTCCCACACACCAACTCTATAACCCTTTCTTGAGCCTTTTCCACATTTCTGCTCTCTTTCCAACACTACCATGCCCCCTGCAGGTTTGCTGTCAAGCGTCTCTACTATAATAGTACACTCATCAACTTACAGGCACTGATGGGGATTATTCCTGTCTCTCGCGCCTCCTTCACGAGGTCTTCAGTTGAAGGGATCTTTTGGAGCTCCACGATCGTCTCCTCCAGGAAGGTCTTCGCCGTGGCCCCTATCATGCGTCCAAACTTCTTCGAATTCGTCGAGTTCCTGACGCAAGCCCGCTAAACACTTTCTGCTCTTACGACCCTTTTCCGCAATACTCTGCTGTTCCATCACCGGTCACACCTTGCCAAACCCCTGCACTTCCCCGCCACGAGCGATGAAATTCTCTTCTGGCTTCAACACGCTTTACGATCCACCAGCTTTTGGCATCGCGACCCTACCCCACTGCAGACGCCAAGTTGCCAAGCAACACTCTGCGTTGTCTCTGCCCCGCGCAGCAAGCCCAGCTGCTTCAAGGTGTCTTCGAAGCGCGGACGCATGAGCAATTTGCCCGGGTTCTGGAACTCATCCAACCTCAGCAGATGCTGCTTTCTCGCTCTGATTACTATCGAGAACACCTCTCCCTACTGCAGCTTCACTCTTGCCCGGGCTCACCTCTGACTAAACTTTATGCTGCCGACGCTGCTTCTGTAATGTTTCGAACAACACAATGATGATACTTCAAGTTTCTCCGCCGACTGGTCACGTTGTCGACACTACATACTGCCAACATGTCTTTGCATCGAAAATTCTCACATGCCTCCATAACATCAGCCCAGGTACCAAGCTGCGTCCACTTGCCATGCTGATCAGGTGCCAGTGATGTACTCCCTTCTTCCTCTGATTCCCTCCACGCACCTCCCGTGCCCTTGTTGTCTTCCCAGGCAGATATGCGGCTCGCCACGCGCCACCTGTCTCCTCGTAGAACTTCACCAGCGCACCTATCATCCCAACTTGCATTCGATGCTTTCCACGAGCAAACTTCACCAGGTACAGCGCAAACCTCGCTTCCAAATTCCCACTCTGACGGTACAAGACATCACCACAAAGCCACAACCTTTCACACCCTGCTCCTCAAGATACTTCTGGCCTGCATACTTTCGTATTTTCTAACACTTCTGACAATGAAGACCCAAACCATCTGCTGCCAGAGAATACCGTCCAACTATGACTTTCACAACTACTTCCATCTGCCCACTTTCTCCCCTTGAACTGCCAAGGCACTCGAAATGCCTGAAGTACACCGCAAACATCGTCAGTCCCAACTGCACGTGCATTTCCAGATGATTGAATCCTCCACGGAGACACGTCTGCAGGCAATGAGTTATTCGATCTTCACCTTGCGTGCACCCGCGGTCCCACTTCACCTCTTCCATGATTCCAAACTCAATTGCTGATGCTTTATGACGATGATGATGTTTTCAATGCTCATTTCAATGCTGATTTCAATGATGATGGTGATGCCGCGAACGCTACTTTTGCCAACTCTCATGTCTGGAACACTTTTTCTAATTTTTCCGGCCAAATGCCGTGCTCTATCCTCTGCGATGACCTACTTTCTTCAAGATTTCCATGTTCGAGACCAGACCCACGCCCACCCCACTAATTCCGACTTCCCCGATAGCCAAAGGCACTCGGTGCTTTCCCCACAGCATGGGCATACGTGCCACGCAACGAGTGGATGAACCTGAACTCCTGCCCTGGCACTCCCGTCAACGCCAGCAGTGGCTGCCTCGCCTGTGCCAGACTGTTCATGAACGACCCACGCGGGATCTTCTTTCCTCGTCGGTAGCACAGGTACAAGGCCATCAGTGCCTCATGCCCAAAACGCAGCACGCTGACATGGTTGATCTCTCCGCACACCGACACAACCAGACATCATCCAACACACCTGCACCTTTCTTGCCTTCTCAAACTAGACCATCATGATTTGCAGCAGAAAACTTCTGCAACAATGATGCCATTTCTACCTTCTCACTTGTTCATCCCTTTGCTGTCTACACAGACATCAACACCTCCGAAGCAACTGGGTCATATATATCCGGTTGCAACCCCGCGCTCGCCGCCCCCAGGCAACACTCCCTGGGGTTGGCGCCAGGGGGCGTAGCCCCTTAATAATGATATGATATGATTAGACTAGACGTTTCCATCATATCATGATATATAAGGCCTTATATGGTACAGTACCTCCGTTTTAGGATCCTGGAATTCCCATTGATGATATGATAGATTAGATTAGATAATTATGATAGAACATAGATCATATCTATTATGATATCAATGGGAATAGTATGATATGATATGATTAAATTAGACCTTTCCATCATATCATGATATATAAGGCCTTATATGGTACAGTACCTCCATTTTAGGATCCTGGAATTCCCATTGATGATATGATAGATTAGATTAGATAATTAATTATGATAGAAAATAAATCATATCTATTATGATATCAATGGGAATATTATGATATGATTAGACGTTTCCATCATATCATGATATATAAGGCCTTATATGGTACAGTACCTCCATTTTAGGATCCTGGAATTCCCATTGATGATATGATAGATTAGATTAGATAATTATGATAGAAAATATTTCATATCTATTCTGATATCAATAGGAATATTATGATATGATATGATTAGACGTTTCCATCATATCATGATATATAAGGCCTTATATGGTACAGTACCTCCATTTTAGGATCCTGGAATTCCCATTGATGATATGATAGATTAGATTAGATAATTATGATAGAAAATAGATCATACCTGTTATGATATTAATGGGAATATTATGATATGATATGATTAAATTAGACCTTTCCATCATATCATGATATATAAGGCCTTATATGGTACAGTACCTCCATTTTAGGATCCTGGAATTCCCATTGATGATATGATAGATTAGATTAGATAATTAATTATGATAGAAAATAGATCATATCTATTATGATATCAATGGGAATATTATGATATGATTAGACGTTTCCATCATATCATGATATATAAGGCCTTATATGGTACAGTACCTCCATTTTAGGATCCTGGAATTCCCATTGATGATATGATAGATTAGATAATTATGATAGAAAATATTTCATATCTATCGTGATATCAATGGGAATATTATGATATGATACTAATCTTTGATATGATGATTTGATATCTACATGATATGAATATTATGATATGATATGATATGATTCATGATACTCATCAATGATCTTGAAAAAATGATCTGATAATATATGATATTATATATGATATCTAATCAATGATCTTATCTAATCTAGTCTATCTATCTCAAAGTACCAATTTTAAGAACATCAACCAACAGTGTTTTTCAACACTTCTCTAGCTTTCGACAATGGGGGTGATGTCAGCACGCCTTTCGACATTGTCCCATGGATTTTCCTTTCGTTTTTTTCAGTTGTCCAAGAGGAATTCGAGGCAGTTTCGATTGGAAAATGAGCCAGTCTCAACCATCAGTTTTCAACGTCCTGAATATTATGATAGATAGATTAGGTAATTGATATGATAGTCTTATCTAATATTAAGATATCATAATATTGATAGATTAGATTAGATAATTATGATAGAAAATAGATAATATCTATTATGATATCAATGGGAATATTAGATAAGATACCCAATTCCAAGACCAGCAGCGCATGTTCAGTTTCCGATCGTCACTGTCGAACCCAGAAATCTATGCGATCCGTGGATCATGAACTAAGCAGTCAACCCAGTCATCAACCAACTTGGCTAAGTTATTTGCTCATAAGCCCAACAGTCAAACGAGTCATCAACCAACTTGGCTAAGGTATTTGCTCATGAACCCGACAGTCACCCCAGTCATCAACCACCTTGGCTAAGTTATTTGCTCATAAGCCCAACAGTCAACCAGTCATCAACCAACTTGGCTAAGTTATTTGCTCATAAGCCCCAGTCAACCCAATCATCAACCAACTTGGCTAAGTTATTTGCTCATGAACCCGACAGTCAACCCAGTCATCAACCACCTTGGCTAAGTTATTTGCTCATAAGCCCAACAGTCAACCCAGTCATCAACCAACTTGGCTAAGTTATTTGCTCATAAGCCCAGCAGTCAACCAGTCATCAACCAACTTTGCTCTGGGTTGATAACTGGACTCCCATTCGGGCTGCTGCTAATCCCAAATAAACATAAAGAAACGAGGTCGATTCATAATCCCTTTAATCATCAACAAACCCTTATTTGTGAATGGCACCCACTGAATTATGATGGTTGAACCCTGTACAAACGATCATTCAATCCCCATGTTTGATAACTGATAGCTTATCAACCAGGATGTTTGAGACTATTTAGCCATTGAACCCCATGTTTGATGATGCACCCCCTATAGGCCCTATAGTCATGAAGCTATTGTGCGGTTTCAACAGCTTTTCACCAACCAACTCCCCTCAACTGGTCCCCTCTCCGCCTTGGTTTGTATCAAACTCATCGCCGGGGCAAAGCGCAACGTTACTCGCAGCGTGGGTAGGGAATGGAGCCGCAGGGAGTCCTGCCGGAATCAGCTCCAACAAAAAAATGTGGCCTTACCGTCAAGACTCATATGGTTTGCATATATATATATATATACATGAACCTAATTATACATCTATATAGTAAAATCCACTAATAGGTTGGAAAGTAAAATCTGGCTAAATAGTGACCAATCACATGTCTATCTTTGTGGAACTTACTATATATTATGCATTTAGATTAATTAGAAGATATATGGGAGTATCCCAAAATGGTGCACGTCATCAACAAAAACATATGCATATGTATACTCATACTGGAGTAGATCGAATGTGGAAACTGTGTAAATCAATCTAAATTTGGAGTATGTGAATAGTTTTTGAAAAATCCATATTCTATCTGCTTCAGGATGATTGTGTGCGTGTACTGTATGTATATATATAATTTTATATATAGTTTGATATGTGACAGTTTGGCTCAAAATCAGACCGCCGGAACTTGGGTTCCGTATTGAAAATGACCCCAGGGCCGCCTAGGGCCACTTGTAGCTTTCCACAATTGGAAGATGGCGAAAGGGTGTGTTGAGTATGGTTTCATATGGTTTAATAGGGATAATCATCGGATAATCATGAGATATTAATCTGGTTGGTGGTTTCAATCCCTCTGAAAAATATGAAAGTCAGATTGGATCATCATCCCAGCTATTGGGGAAAATAAAAAATGTTCCAAACCACCAACCAGTAATGAAATTACCCTCTGGTCATCAAACGTGGCTGCTGGATGTTTCGCGAAAAACATCGAACTATTGCCGGTGGCCAGCAGCTCCCTGATATGGGTTGGTATATGGGGATCATCATCCTAGGGATTAACATCAAACATCCTTTAAACCATCAACCAGCTTCATTAGTTGGTATACCCTTGGTTGCTGGTGCTTTCAAATCCCAAGAGTTAAATCTCATCTCACAACTCTTAACTGTAAAAAACAAAGTTTAACCTTTTTGGGCTTTGAAAAACACCATACGCGACATATGCAGCGCCATATGCTACTAATGACATGATCAGTTGTGAACTCGGCATGGCCTCCATGAGCTCTACTTGGTACTTGCTTTTCAAGATGTCAGCCTCGGATCTGGATGGATTCACCAAGAGGCCGCTACAAGTCGGTTATAGGCCCCCGGGCCACGGAGAGCGTGAAAAGTTGGGGTGAACTCATAACTCCAAGTTCACTAATTCTGGTAAAAATGGTACGCTTAAATAACGAACTATAGTTACTGGGGCGAATCTAAACCAACTTTCACATCACTGGGGGGCCTCACTTGTATGAAGAGAGTTGCGTGGATTTTGACCAAAAAGTTGGGATTCAAGCATAACATGGTTTAACCATCCCGAGTTATGGTATGGCGCATATCATGTCGCTTCATGTCACAGTTACAATTTCAGGGACCCAAAATGAATGGATGCACTAAACTTGGGTTTCGCCGTGTTTGACAGCAGGAGTCCCACCAGGGGCTGATCACTGGGTGTCAGCCTTGGTCGGTGCTTAGGATTGGTTAGCATCAAGACGCAATTGCGTATTTCTATGACTGCGTTAGCTTAGGGGTTTCAGCCTACAGGATCGCTACGGTGGTTTTGGGCGGTTCTGAAGGTTCCAGTGTGGGTTCCGGACCTGATAGGTTTTTGCGCCACTGGCAGTGATGAAATCTGCAAGCGGAACTCATCAGGAGCGCTCCTACGTTGTGTCTGTTGCGCTGAATCTTCTTTGACTTCGCTGGGTTCTGGTGTGGGTTCCGGGATGGGTTGAACTTGATAGGTGTTCACAGACTGCTGTCGCATTGTCCTACCACCTTTGCTGGGGAGGGATACCACCTGGGTTTAGCCATTCCGAAGTCGTCGTCAATGATAACTCCTGCCTGAAATTGGTCAGCTGGGGTTGTATTTTGTGATGGACTTGATTAGTCTCGTCATATTAACAAGCAAGAGTCAAAAAAACTTGAGAGGCGACATCTTAACTTCAAAAGATCGCTGTGGGGGGTACAGAAACCCCTTTAATCAATGAGTCAGGATCGACATTTGTCATCTTCAAGACCATGAACTGTTTCCAACCCGTTGGCACAATCGCATCTGTCTCCCATCCACGTTGATGTTTGTGGAATCTGATGTCATGCTTGTCTGGTGGCCATCGTTTATCACCGATGCCGATCTCTTGTGGCATTTCATTCTCAAAAACACCATACTTCTGCCATCACGTCATGTTCGCAAACAAAACAAATTCCCTGGCACCTTCCACAGCCTTCACCACCAAAAAAAAAGCCTCAAATAATTGTTTTTCTTTACCAAAGATAAAGTGGATGGAATTTATGGGGACCCCTAAGAAACCCCAATAGTAGGGGCCCGCTTATGCGAAATGATATACCATCGGTAGGAAAGTCCCTATAAATTTCACGGAAAAAGGCCAAAAACTGTTCAGGGTCTCCACACGGAAGCCTTCAGTAAAGGCGGCAGCCACTTCTCCCGCAGCAAAGTTTCGGGGTTGGCGGCGTGGAGAAAAAAGACCACCTTTTTTGGTGGCGAAAAGTGACTGGTTTACCCAGGTATCATTGCGATAATCATGAAATCCTCATAGGATAATCCGTACATCATTGGTGTGATTTATGTGTATGGTTTAGTGATAAGATCCATAATTATGATGAAACAGTGTGTTTAATATGGTCTTATATGGTTTAATAGTGATAACATTGGGATACTGATTGAATAATAATAACAATCATCATCATCATCATATGATATTAATGGGTTTACCCTTCGGTGATCAAACGTGGCTGGCTGGAAAATCCACAATAAATGGAGGTTTATAGCTGGGGGAATCATCTATGTGTGGGGAGTTTCCCATTGCCATGTTTGATTACTGGATGGTAAATATTGGGAAGATTTGCGAATTTAAGCATAAAAAATGGGATGATGACCAATAATCCAATCAATGGGATGTTGATTAATATACCATAATCTTTTTGGGGTGGTTAATATCCCATTTGTTGATTAATGTCCCATGTTGGTTAATAACCTAACATCTTGGTTATTTTTGTTGGGTTTGTTTTTTTTCCGCCTGTTCTTGAACCCAATCCCCGAGATGCCAGGGGCCCGAATCAATACTCCAATCAATGAATTGATGTACAGTAAGGGACATGTTCACCGGAAACCATGGATGTTACGCCCAAATTGGTTGGGGGTTCCTGTGGTTCTTCCAACATTCTGGTGGAAGATCGGTTTGTGCAATTGGACAAATGTGTTCGTGTTCAATGGAAGTTGGATGAAAACAAACTAATCTGGAAACGGTCTTCTACCACAAAATGCAGGTAGAATTTGGTAATCTGACAGGGTACATATCCAGAAGCACAAAAGCCCGCTATGCCCCATTCAGAAAATGTCGCCATGTCACCAAGGCCCCCGATCAGATTTCGTGCAATCGCGGTGGATCCCAATGCTTGCTGATTAAAGACCCATTGTGGTGCTTGCTGAGATCTAAGTGTGGCGTGTAACACCGATTTGTGTCAAAACCCAAGTCGTGTTGCTTGCAATCCAAACTTCTGGTGGTTGGAACTCCTGTCTAGCTGCTAGTTCGACCGCCATTGAGTGAAAATTCCTTGTCTTCCCTAGTTCCAAGTCGCAATTCCAGTTCGAGATCTAGTCAAACCAGTTAGATCTGATGTGCTTACTGTTCTGAAGTTTAAATCTAGTCAAACATGAGATCCACCTCATTGAAACTAGCAAAAAAAGTGATGATCAAACTTCAATTAGATCTGAATATTAGATCTTACCCGACGAAAAATGAGATTTAGGTGAAAAGAAACGATTTACCCTCTGGTAAATTAACATAGACCCTGGCAGATAGGGGTTGGAAGATTAGTTTCCATTAAGAATTGGTGATTTTCAGGGTCTATGTTTATTTACCAGAGGGTAGATGGGGAAAAATCCCTATTTTCAACTGGAGACTTTCTGTTTCTTCGCCTCTGCATCCGGTCGCTTAAAACCAGCGCTGGTGGCTGTGCCTGGAGCGCCAGATTTTCATCGGAAAAGTTCACATGGTGGTTTTATCACTGTTACCCTCTGGTGAACTAACATAGCAATGGAAAATCACCATTCTTAATGGGAAAATCCACTATAAATAGCCATTTTCCATTGCTATGTTAGTTCACCAGAGGGTAACAGTGATTAATAGTAGTGTTTCATCGTGATTAACAATGATGATTAACAATGATGGTGATTGTTCATAGTGATGAAAATAATGCTTAATGATTCATAATTTTAAATCAGTGTTATCAAATAGTGATTAACAGTGCTTCACAGTGATTAACAGTGATGCTTCATACTGCGTAAAGCTATATATATATATGTATATTAAGATTATTATCATGATTATTACTATTACTATTACTATTATTTTATTATTATTATAAACCAGTCATAGGGCAAAATTGGGGATGGTTCAGTATCATGTTGGGGGTACCATTGCTATAATCATGATCCATATGGAAAATTGGGGGGTACCATCTCTTGGACATTGGCATCTGTTACCATTGTTTTTCCATTGCCATTTAGTACCATTCATGCCATGATTGACTCAACTCTTTAATGAAAACTGGGAATACACGGTAACAACCAATGGTAATAGACAGTCATCAGTAATAAACCGCAACTTTTGCGGGATAAACAACTAGTGATGAAGAAAATTCATTCACTAGGGATACAACCGGCAATTTCTATGTGCCTAAACTGCTACGGTAATGGTAAACCAAATGATCCAATCGTCGGTTGGAATGGTTCAAGCACCCTTGTAACACCAAAAACCCATTGTTTTCCGCATCAGTTTTAGAGGACTTCCATTGAATTCTCCCTGAAACCTATACTGGGATGCAGATTTTTCGGGACAATCTATACATATGTCGTCTTTAGATGTCTTTAGTTATATGTGGATTATTCCCATGAAATTAGATGTCAATCCCGGCTGAAGATGTCAAAAAGTTCATGCCTCAGCTGGTTTTAGGAAGCACACACAAAGTTATATAGTTCTATCTGGGAATTTTCCTCAAGTCCTCTTTTTCTTGTCGCACAAAAATGAATCTATGTCCACCTACGCTTCATGCCATGGTAACTCACCGCGAAGAATTCATTGATCCAGTAATCCCCAGGAAATCCAAAAAGGGACCGTCCCGAGGACCGCGGGAGAGCGGTCCTAAGCACCCATCCTCCACCATGCCACGTGCCACGTGCTGAAAATGTGGTTTTGTCTGAGAGTAACCCCAAATCCAATAACTTTAATATTTCTTTGTCATAGAATTAACACCATGAACAATTGGAAACAAAAAAATTGGAATAAGGCCCCGAAGGTGTGTATAGATACACCCAAATGATGTCAAGTTGGTTGTACATGTATTATATGTATTCCATATCTCGGGGAGTTTAATACCCCTATCATGATCAACAACATATACAATATTATACAATTACTTTTCCATGAAATATCCATTGAATCCCACAGTATCCACCAAAATATATCCATATCTGGGTAAATTATAATATTTCACTAACTTGAATAGTTCGGCCATTTGGCAGGGGATGATTTCCCTTATTCATCATGATTCCAGGGTTCGGGAGAACAGGGTTCGGTCGTTATAATTTACCCAGAAAAATATATCCATATGGGTATGTCTGAAAATGGGGTATACCCCCAATTATAGCCATTTAGTAGGGATAATGATCATTAACCATTGGGTGTAGGGGTACACTATTTTCAGACAAACCCATATGAAATATCTCATGAAGTCTCCATTTCTTGTTCGCAAACTGCCCATCAACTCATGACCCGCCTTTGCCCATTGAGCCACCCTTCACCGCTTGATGGATGTGCAAGGGCAAGATCTGGCGTAACCCGCGAGGAATACTTGGTTTTAACCATGAAAAAATATCATGATGGTTTGATTCTTGGGATTTATGCTTGGTTTTTGATGGTTGAAAATATCATGGGATTTAGAAAAATATAACCAGCTTAGTATAACCATCAGAAATACTTGGCTTTAGCCTGGTGGATTCATAGGATTTATATCATGGGATACAATCTACTTGGGGGGCGTGCATTTTTAGGTGAAAAAAGCCTTATTAACTTCCATGTTTGTTGGGATACCAAACAAATGGACCTTGGTTTCACCTAAAAATGGGTTCACCTTGTTTGATACCTTTACCCTGGTGAACCAAACCTTGTTAACCCCCATGTTTGTTAGGATATGGCGCCCCTGTAACTATGGTGAATGAGATCCACTTATAAGTGGAACTGCATTTCCAAGCAAAGCTCCACTCGGGGCAAAACCTCCCCGAACTCAATCCGGCTGGGAAAATGGCTCAGGTTGTCAGCTGCACAAATCGCTATTTGACAATAAGTGATTGGGAAAAAGGGATAACAATTCACAATGTGACATGTCCTGAGACTTTTCTATGATTTCTCCATGGAAAAGAAGAAAGAAATGTTCACGATGATAGGATTTTTTGGATCTGCTTCAATTGCCATGCCTAATGTTGTCCCATCAGATCCGATCGTTGTTTGATACCATTTCACCCATGACCATTGTGTGAACCCCCCCATACATTAAATATACGTCTATAATATATAGTTACATATATGTATATGATTATACATATAATTGTATATGATCATTATATATGATCATTATATTATTATATATGATCATTATATTATTATATATGATCATTATATATGACCATTATATATATATATGATCATTATTTGTACCATGCCCCACATGTTCCAATGACCAAAATGCTCCACACCCATTATTTTTCATGTTTTGTTCCAATATGTTGATTGACTGGTGGCAATAATCCAGGCAGACTCTGACTAATCAAACCCCCAGCTTGCGTTGCCTAGATGTTTCTTTTTATCGTATTCACTGATTGAAATCGATGCCGTATTTTGACGTTGGCCCGGAAAACTTGATGTGCTGGACCACTAAATTGATGGTTTGCCCAACATCAAGCATCTTGAAACCATTTTCGGTCGCTGCAAATTGTCCAGCTGAAATCAACGGCTATATTAGCCAACACTCAAAAGTTTAACGGAGAGTATGCACCTTTGCAATCCTTTACAAGTATCTTCGCATATATCCAAATCTGAAATACATATCCCGACCAACATTTAGATGGATATAACTCCATTGAAGATCTGCCAATGGATTCGTCTGAAAGTTCTATGGTTGAGAACCTGTGTTTCCCCATGAATTTTGCAACTTCGGTTTCCGTCATGGATGAAGGTGGAGTTGTATAACCCACAAAAATTGGTGATTCAAACGTTGCTCGTGTTGATTTTCCAATTTTTTGGCTTCCCAAAATGCTGCTACCCCCAAATAGATCGTTTATAATGGAAAATCCATGAAAATCGCCCCAGAAAAAATTGATGATTTGGGGGTACTCCCATGACTTAGGAAACCTTAGGTCCGGTGGTGTCCTCCGGTGCCTGCTGAAGGTCTTCCACCAGTTCCACCAAAGCCCGGGAGGCCTGGATTGAACATGATTGAACCGTTCAAATCAGCAGTTGTTCAAGCGATTTTTACACAACAATCCAGAGATATCCAGAGTTTTATAGCTGGTTGGTGGTGGTTTTAACCATCTTGAAAAATGATGGAGTTCGTCAATGGGAAAGATGACATCCCATATATGAAATGGAAAATAAAAAATGTTTGAAACCACGAACCAGATAGACTTAATGTAACTAATGGAACTGTGGAATCCAACTAATTCATGGAACAACTAATGGAACTTTTTTGGACTTAGAAAAAATCAACCACAACTAATGCCACTCATGGAATCCAACTTATTGCCAACAAAAAGGTCTATGTTTTTCACCCAAAATCCAGCGATGGAGATGGATGTGCCGGTTCCTCACCTTGGAATTGAAGGCTCGGCTGCAGATGCTGTTGTGCAGGTCAACATACCTGGCACGGTTTTACCAGAAGTGTTGCCAAGACGTACCCTCTGGTAATTTGTAACATAGCTATTGAAAATGGCCATGTATAGTGGATTTTCCCATTAAAAATGGTGATTTTCCATAGTTATGTTAAATTACCAGAGGGTATGCAGATTGGTCAAAACACTTCCCAGAATGGTGGGGAAGCGGCAATTTTTTTTTAATCACTCCATTGACACGCTGGGTAGGTGAACACTTTGGTATGCGTCAGAAATCGCTATTCTATAAAGTACGATTGTTGAACAGTGTAACGCTGAAAAGAACCCAGGTTTATGAATCTTTGGGTCTCAAGTTTTGCCATCTATGCAAACATGCAACTCTTCTTACACTTGAAATAAGAACCCCAATAGCTTCGCTATCTGGGGAGTCATGAATATCATCATGAGTCTTATCAATCAATTAACCATCAACCAACTAGTTGATTGCAAAACTCACATTTATGTCATCATCAAGCAACTAGCTTGCATCGCTAGTTCATCATAATCACAATTTTATGTGGTGTTTACCCAATGCCATTTCTCCCATCTCGGCTATGTTTTACCCACCAACCGTCCCAGATATCCCCAGTCAAGGTAGGTTTTATGACATTGGATGTACCACATCGCCCTCTGGTAAACTAACATAGCTATGGAAAACAGCCCATTTATAGTATTTATAGATGGTATTCGTATGAAAAATGGTGATTTTCTATAGCTATGTGAAATTACCAGAGGATAATCAATTGTATCAGCATCATCCGAAAGGCTGAAAAACGCCCCCCGCTCGAACTTCCCGCCTTTGGTTCTCCGAGCTCCTACAGATCCATATGACAATGCGCTGACAATGCGCTGGTGAAAAAAATGTGCTGATGGTAGGGGATTCACATCAAAGGCTAGGGAAAAATGGTGACTTACCGAGCAAGAATCTAAGAATGGGGATTGAGAGTTGATCTGATCACTGATAGCTAAGTTGATGAACAATTCACTGTGGGAAAACTGTTGGATTCATAGTTGGACCCTACACACCAACTCCGATCGGGGCACCTCGGCACTTGGCTTGAAAAAACATTCAACATCAAAAAATCCCCATGAAATCAACATGTTTTTCGTAAACGTTGAGTCGTCAATCACTATCAATAGGGCCTGGTTGGTGGTTTCAATCCCTCTGAAAAATATTAGTCAGTTGGGGTTTAACCCAATATATGGAAAAATAAAAAATGTTCCAAACCACCAACCAGGGGCTATGTTTCATGGTTTTATCCCATGATTTCTGATATCCCCCATTGCTATCCCATTGCAATGGCGACATCAAATTGAGGCGCCCCTCTGAGTTGCACACTGATTCACTGCACCTCGAATGCGGCCAAGGGGCCAAGGCCGGCCGGGCAGGACTCTGAAAACTCATGCAGATAGGGTATATAAGATCCAACAACAACAACAACAACAACAACACCAGCAGCAGCAACAACAACAACAACAGCAACAGCAACAGCAACAGCAACAGCAACAGCAACAACAGCAACAGCAACAGCAACAACAGCAACAACAGCAACAGCAACAGCAACAGCAACAACAACAGCAACAACAACAACAACAGCAACAGCAACAACAACAACAGCAACAACAACAACAATAGTAATGTGATTTTTCATGGGAATATCATGGGAATACAACAAAGGATCTATACATAGTATACATCAACATATATATATATAATGGGATCGAGCAACTGAATCCAACCACAACCACAGAGCAGCAGATCATCCCCTGGTAAAATATGGATCATCCCATCCGTTACCGCAAGAATCAGTACCCTTGTGGATTCTACATTCTACTCGCTTGGGCACCAAGCGCATCTTATGAGATGGAACAAAAAGGCGGCCATAGAATTCTTGGGTAAAAAACTGACATCGCAACTTTTAATCCCAGTCATGTTTAGGTATCAGCCCCTTGCCCGCCAATCCCAGAAAATCCCCAACTGCGAGAAAATCATAGCTGGACTAGCTGAGTCCAACTTGACTGTGAAAAGATCACCATTCTCAGGGCACAAAAGGGGCACAAAAGGGGCACTTGGCTTGAAAAACTCTGCAATGTGGCCCCAGTGAATAAAACAAGTTGCTTTAGATTCGCCCCAGTAACTAGTTCGTTAAATACCATAAACCATAGTTATTGGAGTTATTGGCACCAACTTAGTAACTATATGGTACTAGTTCGTTATTTAAGCGTACCATTTTTACCACTTCGTGATTTTCAGCCACCGTTGCAATCAGGTCAGGTGACCCAGGTCAGCAAGGTCACCCTTTGGTTCTCGCCGCGCTTCCTGAGATTTCGAGAGGGATGGTGGGCCAAGGGTTGATCAATTCAATGGACCGATTTAAGGGAAAATCTTAACCGGAAACCAGCGATTTTCCCATGAAGATCATGGGTCTTTCCTGTAAATTGTCCCTTAAACCAATCCATTGATCAATATTTCAGGTCCCCAGCCGGCTCAGCATTCCGAACTCTCAGTGGCTCTGACTTTGTCAAGAAAAAATCCACAAAACATGGCTTTAAGCAGATCAATCATGACCACGACTTCAAAGTTCATGCAGAGTTGTTGATGTTCATTCAGCGGCTTTATGCCCCTGCTTCATGGTGTTTCAGTGCTTCACAAGCGATGGAAATCGGGTACAAAAAATCGCTAGGAATCTCATCAAATTAAGCATCGTTTATGCCCAGCTCCCTACCCATTCTTGATGATTTTTCGTCATCTACAATGAACCCCAGATCTACTGTGAATTTGTTTTCGTAGGTTTGGCCCAAATCCTTTGAGTCATCCATCATCCATAATTTACATGTGCTGAATTAAACGTGAAACCCTGGGGTCCATCATCTTGCTATGAAACCTTCCTCCTTTAGCCTTCCTGGAGTGAAATGTCTCCATTTCACTCCAGGAATACCCAAGCAAACCCAATCTGGATGTTCTTCAGGGGTATCCCAAATCCATTGCTTCCCAAAAGAATCGCCTTTTGCTGAATATAAATGGATAGGGCAGTCAAACCCCTGGGACACATTCGGTAATTTTTCCCTAAAAATTGCCCTTTCTAATGGATCTTCATTCCCCAAAATATGGTTAGAATTGGTTTTGACCCATCCCCTAATATTTGTGGATGATGATTTTGAGGTCCCCATGTTCGCGAGAACGGCCGTGTCAAGTGGCCGTCCCCAATCTCCATCGGCCGCTTGACACTTGGATCGAAGATTTTCCCCGCGAAAGAAGGTCCTGGCACCGAGATTTATGGGGGATGAAACTACCTTCTGGTAATTGAAGATAGTCC
Source organism: Cladocopium goreaui (assembly GCA_947184155.2). Lineage (NCBI taxonomy): Eukaryota > Dinophyceae > Suessiales > Symbiodiniaceae > Cladocopium > Cladocopium goreaui. The sequence goes on from CAMXCT020006534.1 coordinate 208,075, forward strand.
TTTTTCCATAGGTATTACCACCGTAAATCCAAATCACCATTGTTTCATAGCTATTAAAGGTAAGCAATTGTTTCCATAGCGAAAATCACCATATTCATAGGGAAATTAGTCAATGGAGTTCCGCTTGGCCCAGGTTACGGGTGTTTACATCCAACCAACTTGAATTTGACACCCACTTTGAAAACAAAAAATCTGCAATCTGCAGAGTTCACTCAAAATCAGGTTTCAGGATGTGATGCTTTACCCTCTGGTTATGTCAAACATAGCTATTGAAAATGGCCATTTATAGTTGATATTCCCATTAAAAATTGTGATGTTCCGTAGTTATGTTTGATTACCAGAGGGTAACCTGTACTGAAATTTGAGCCCAGAAATGTTGGCTTCTTGAGTACCTCAGGTGGCGTATCAAGATTTTTTCATCCGCAGCCAACATTTTTGGTAAATGGCCAGTGATCATGCTGCATGCTTGCAACGCGATTGACAGGAAGACCCAACTAGGCAACGTTGCCAGCCATGATTGCAAACCAGTTATATATCTATATATATAGTTCGATGTGCATCCTAGTAATCGAAAGTGGTTATATAATAACCATTAATAACCCATGTGCCACGGGCGAAAACATTCTATTTACAAAAGGGTGAACTAACCATTGTTATTGACCACATACCAAGCGGGATGCATATCCTAGTACTTCTGGTTGAAAGACAAAATTGGCCGCTAAAAAATGCGAATCTCCCACTTACTAAACCAACATGTTTCACTGTGTTTCACTTAACAACTATAGGAAACTCCGTATGTTGATACCATGTATGTATATGTATATGTATATTTATATACATATATATATATATACAGATATATTCATACTCGTATATGATATATGTACATATTAAAAAGATTTAAAAAAAAAAAATCCAGTTGCCGGAAAAAAACAAAAAAAACTATCCTTGCTGAACCCCAACCTCCAAATGCCGCAAACCCAATGCCTGGGGCAACGGGAAGCGGCTAAGGCGGCATCCCCAAAATCATGCGATCTTCTTTTGGAAAACAAAGGATGGTGTCCGCCCACTCATCAAAGGCTTCAAAAAATCACCAACCATTTCCGGAACCTGGAATCTGGGGAAAATTGTGTCAAACAAATGGGAACAAAATAGTGTGTGCATCTCTTTCCTCAATATGCGTCATATCCATCTTGTGGGATGATTTCACCCAAATAAACCATCAGTTGTGGGGTTTGGTCAACCAATCAGGTTCCTTGGTGCTTTGGCCATCTTGGCTGACCCCCTGGTTCAAAAAGCAGTGTTTGTCAGCAATTTGGGTGGAAAAAAACATACCATACCCCTATAGGCCCCCAAAAAAGTTGGTTGCGGATTAAATCCCAAAGTTTGAATCCCAAAGTTGGTGAAATCTCACAAAATGCCTATCATTTACCCACTGGTCATCCAGAAAACTGCGGCTTCGCTCTGCTTGTAAACTCGCCACCCCATCTGATTATCGCCAAGCCACACGTACGTAGAATGGAAAAACGTGCTGGAACCACTCTGAAAAGTTACACACGGTGCATATAATGATATATACACATATCAAAACTTATAGAAATATAATACATCGAAAATCGTCTCAAATACGATTCTTCATTGCCCTGGTTACACCAGCACTGACAAAACCATCACTACCAAGGTCGGCGTCAGCCGCGCCTTCAACACCTGCGACACGCTCACGCCGTGCTTGTAGCAGTACAGAAGGCACAACCTGAGAGCTGTTGGATTTTCTATGTTTTTCTGGATAGCAACCTACGCAGTTCTGGCCCTTCACTGTGCTGGCGACGGTTAAACCCCAATTGATATATCTAAGCCGGTTGTTATCACGGTGAAGCTTTTGCCGTTCCTGCAAACGTCTCTCAAGCCATGGCCTGTGGTTCAATACATACAGCATGTATATATATATATATATGTATATGTATATGTATATATATACATGGAAACATATATTTACACCACCAACAACAATATCCAAGGTATCACTTTTTAACATGCCGGGCTGCGAGTAGTTTAAAATCAGCAATTCTTCTTGTCGCTAGTGTGTTGACTACAGTATTGTAATGTATTTTACATGTCCAATGTTGATGCACGTATGTCCCGGTCTTTCGGGATAAATGCTGGAGTTGCTTTCTTTCAAAAATAAATTTGTGGATGGCTCAATAACACTCATTCGGAGTAACAATGGAAGCATAAATGACTGATCCTTCTGGAATGAAACCATCCAATCTGTAAGGAATACCCTGTATCTGTCTGGTTGAAGGAGCACAAAAACCGAGCTTACATGCCCTTTCTGCCGCTTCATGCGAACTGTGTATCATCCAGAGACCTATATGTGGGGTTCTAAATGGTGGTACCCCCAAATGGATAGTTTATAATAGAAGATACCATTAGAATGGTTGATTTGGGGGTACCCCTATCTCAAGAAACCCCCATATGTAAAACTACATCATGTGGTAAACCCAGTTCCATAAACCATTGAGTCAGTTTTTTAGCGACATCGCGAATTTCGCTGGTCAAGTCACATCTTGTCTGCTGCAGATGTTGCTGATCAGATTCAGTTTGTGTCACTTAATCTGCAATGTGGCCCCCCCAGTTATAAGTTGGTTTATAAGCCCCAGTAACTATAGTTGTTTGCGTACCATAAACCATAGTTATTGGAGTTATTGGCACCAACTTAGCTATCTTGGGGGTCTCACATTGTGGATAAATGATCCTGTTTTGGGGGTTGTCAATCAGATTCTGCTTCTTAAACCCACCTTTGTTCTGGTTGAATTACCCTCTGGTAATTTAACATAGCTATTGAAAATGGCCCATTTATAGTGGATTTTCCCATTGAAAATGGTGATGTTCCATTGCTATGTTAGTTTACCAGAGGGTAACATAAATCCCCAAAAATCCTGTCTTCTATCCATCACACCATTGGATTCCATTGGCCCTGGGGAAGGCGACTCATCCTTAGACATCTCCCTGGAAGACAAAAGCTCCTGGCTGAGGAAACCCTGAAGATTCCACCCAGATTGAAGAATTTCATGGTTCAGCAGGTGGCTTGGTTTTTTTCGGGAAATGTTTCCCATGATTGGATTTCAAGTATTGTTTTTTTTTGGCCTGGCACTGGGGGAGCCGAAATGGTGTACTTCAAGCCAAATGTAGATTGTCTCAATGCCGAATCACTTAGTAAAAGCGTGAGGAAATCCTTCAGAATATTGTGATTTGACGCGAAAATATTGGATTTACACTCTTGTAATTTAACATAGCTATTGACAATGGCCCATGTATAGATTCTATACATGGGCCATTGATATAGATGATTTACCTATTAATAGTGGTGATTTTCCGCTTCGCTACGTGAAAAATCAGCAGAGGATATCCACCATCGGTTCTCGACTCCATCGCTACACCCTTGTCTTTTGCGGGTCATTGTCCATCTGCACCCACCACTTTCTGGTGCTTAGTAGGGAATGAGGGAATGAACCATAATCACTAGTAATAATCATCCCATTCCCCCATTCCCATCCATTCCCTACTAAGCACCAGTAAGAAAATCATAAGAATCATGGCTTTTGAAGCCACTACGATGGATACCTTTGCCACGATAATGTCCTGGGAAAAACTAGAGGCTTGGCAGTGGTACGCTAGGTAGAACCATGTCTTTTGCACCATCAGAGGCAGCTGCACCCGAATCAACCCAACAATCATGTTATTTGGACTGGAGGCTCATCCTATACATCCTCGTACATCCTGTTTCAGTGGGAAAAAATCGATATCTCACTATATCTAAGTCATCAGACCATAAGATATCCCATCAAATATCAAGATATCTGAGAATATATCCCTCAAAAACATCCCATTAAATATCGTAATAATTGCTGTAAAATCTCCAAAATATACTTGAGAACTCGCCCAAAAATTGTCCTGCTTGGAACATGCCATACCGGCTTAGTTTCTCACCTCCAGCTGTCGCAGGAAGGTGTCGATCGAGGGCTTGGCCGAAAGAACCAAGGAACTGCCGTCCTGGCGAAAGAGCCATGGGTGATCCAAATGACCTGCGAAATGGTTGGATTGAGGATTGAGGACTTTCCATGAGTTGAAGACTCAATTTTATATGGCCCATTTTTTTTGCTTCAAACAGGTCACTGTCAGACACTGTCAGACTCCTCAAATAGCGGAAATCAATGGAAATCACATGATGGCCTCAATTTGTGCCAAGTTCTCTGCTCCCAAACAAAGGCTTGTAAAGCTCAAGTGCCTTTTAAAGCTTGAGGGTCAGGCTGCCTTCTAGAAAGATGGTGAGTCTTTCTGAGTGAATGGCACCAAAAATGGCACCAAAAATGGAAAAAATCAGGAAACCTCCCAGGTTTGGTGTATACTCAAAATCAACTGAGCCATCCCCAAACCACAAACAGTATGAGGATTTGTCTCCCTACCCACGGTGAAATCGCCTAAAGTTGGGTGTATTTCACCCCTGACGAACTCCCACGAGTGGAATTGAAAGCCTCAAATAGGATGATCCACCGTATGGACTTTGGCAAGTATTCATCTGTACCTTGCTAACTAGATCTAATCAAAAGGTAGAAGATCGGCTAGATAACTTCAAACACTGTTGGAGATGGTTGCTCTTACTACCCTCTGGTAAACAAACATAGCTATTGAAAATAGCCATTTATAGTTGATTTAGCCATTAAAAATTGTGATTTTCCATAGTTATGTTAGTTTACCAGAGGGATGTGTGGTCATAGCTAATCTTACATTAGCGAAAACTTACATGAAGTGATTCGTCGATGTATCATCAAGACGATAGAGAAAAATGTCACCAACCTTTCGCCAATTGGTTTTCCAATTCAAAAAGAAACATGATACCAATTTGAATGGAAAACCAATTGGAAAATCCTAATCAAAATCAAACGTGGCCATGGAAAACCAATTGATGGGGATTCTCCTAATCAAACGTGGCCATGGAAAATCCCCATTTCGTTCGATGATCTGCCCAAGAAAACCTGAGCGCGGGGATTTCCCATTGCCATGTTTGAGGACACCAGAGGGTATTCCTATGATAGATCCACGGTGCGTGGCTAGTATAGGTCACAAAAAAGTGGGATCCACTCCACTTTTTCGATCATGAATCATCCCTAAGCAGGCTGCAGAGACCCGATTTGAAAAAAGATAGGGATGGTTTATGGTTGTGGATCCCCGATAAGTCCACTTCCGACTTTTAGAAATCTGAAACCATGGCCTCTGAGATGGTCAAAAACGCTTTAACGTCCCAAATTTTCTGCGACGGTTGACCCCCAGTTTACTCCAAGAGTCTCCACAACAAACCATCAACAAACCATCTATCTTCGCGAAAAAACATCCAAGTGCTTCTTATATCATCTATCTTCGCGAAAAAACATCCAAGTGCTTCTGGAATTATGTTGAAACTCCATTTTTGCCAGTGAAACCTGCTTTAAACCCTCCATATCTGGTGAAGCCCTAATTGTCCTCCACCCCGCAGCCGACAAGCAAGGCATCGTCTGGGAGGGCTTGGTTCTCCAGGGAGAGGACCTGCAAAAGGAGCTGGTGATATGGAGCTTCCATAAATGGGGCTACCCCAAAATGGATGGTTTATACAGGATGGGGCCTTCAGTCGATAGCGTTCAGTTGCCCTAGAAAAGTGGCTGGATTCTATGGCTTCAAGGGCTTCTGTTAGATATATATATATATATACAGTGTATATATATATATATATATAACTATAGTTAAGGGGGTTATAATGGTTTATAAACCAACTTATAACTGGGGGGCCCCATCCTGTAGTTTATAATGGAAAATCCTATGAAAATGGATGCTTTAGGGATACCCCAAAACCAAGGAAGCCTCTGATGGGATACAATGACGAAACGTGGTGTTTTTTGTTCCACTACATCTAGACATGCATTTCGAAATCATAGGATGGATAAACCCAATCTTCGGTAAATTGAAGCCCAATATCCCATAGATTTTTTAGGTAAACGTTTGCATAACTATGGTAAATCCACTAAATTTCTATGGCCATTTTCCAGTTCGCAAACTGTTTGACATAACCAGAGGCTCAGAGGGTACCTTTTTTTTTTTCGAGATCTGTGAAGCCCAAGGTTGACGCTTTCATCCCCGGATGGGGTTGCCATAAATGGTGGATCCCCAAAATAAGTAGTTTATAATGGAAAAAACCATTAAGATTGATGATTTGGGGGTAACCCCATTTCAGGAAACCTCCACTTGTAGGATATTGTAGGATATACCCTGGTACATATTGCTAATAACCATTTCCTGACTGGGAAACACACCCCAAGGAAAATTGGGAAATTCAGAGCCCAAAAAAATGAGGAAAAAATACCAGTTCTATCTCCAAAAATTATATATGTTAAGGATGTTCCTAACATGGAGGACACCAAAATAATGTCCAAAAAAGACATGTTATGGCATTGTTTATGGCTATCTTGTAGCCATATGATGAGATATAATGGGAGAAAAAGTTAGGGATTAAAAAAAGTTGAGAAAAATTAGCGTTCATCAACTGTGAACCACATTTTTTATGGATGTGTACAAAATAGGTGCTATTTCGTGGAATAGATGTAGATATATGACCGAGGTGTCGGAAGATGGGGCATACCCCCAGTGGAAAGATTCGAAAGTTGGAAATCCGGGAACTAATGGTGGGGTCTTTGACCATCTATAGCATCCTGGAATGGTTCACTATAATCTATTGAATCTATTGTTTTCCAATTCTTCTGTATGGTGCCAATATAATACCCTCTGGTAATTTAACGTAGCTATTGAAAATGGCCATTTATAGTGGATTTTCCCATTAAAAATGGTGATCTTCCATAGCTATGTTAAATTACCAGAGGGTAAGCAAAATATTTGCCAATCATCATATTAGTCGCACCCTTCAAGATCTGTCCTCACCTGATCCGGAAATGGCACCAAGGACACAGTGGCAACACGCTCCTGGCGCGTGTCTTTTCGGCGGTTCCCGGTGGTTTTGAGCCATTTGGGGTTCCAAAAATAGGACAAAAAATAGGGACCGTCATCCAAAGGTATGACTAGCTTGAGATAACTTAAGTGTTTATGGTGACAAGTGTTTATGAATGATGGGTTTGTCCGAGACCAGGTATATACCCTATTTTCAGACAAGCCCGAATGAGCGAGCCACGAAAAACACCCTATCCCATCTCATTATATATATTGGTTAGCCTCTGGTAAACGTTTACAAACAACTATGGAAAATCACCATTTTTCATGGGAAAATTCACTATAAATGGTGATGTTCCATCGTTTTTTGTATGTTTACCAGAGGGTAGCCAATAAATATTCCTTTTCATGGATGTCCAAAATCATCAACCAGACGCTATAAAAGCATTCGTCAAACCCAGATGAGCACCCAGAAACCAGTGGCGTGGCACAGGAGCACCCCCAACCAGCCAGTGGGTGAAGCTGCAATCTACTGAATCCATACATCTACTTGGCACTACTTGGTGCTTCATCCTACATCGTTTTTTTTCTCAGTAGCCACTTCGATACTGTACCTTATCAAAACCATGCTGTGAGTAGGTTGATCGTCCACAAAAAGGACTTCCAATTTGTGATCGCACACCGCCTTGCGGCCTCACCCTGGATGGCCCTGGCATTGTCGCCCTGTTGACGGCCCTTGACTGGTCATACTTGGGATCGGTCAATTTCGTTGTAGAGCCCTGAGATTAGTCACTGCAGGCAATCGTAGGTCTCTACAAACAAAGCACTGACCACCCGCAATTGCTGCCTGCCTTCAATCCATCCCAAGAATATCACACTCTTCAGAATATGATATTGGGATCATCATCCCAAGTAGGATGGATTTTTTTGTGAAATGATTTTTAAGAATTTAAGACATTTCCAGATTTCCTGCTGTCCGAAAGCTTCCATATCCATGGCCAGCCCCCAAAAAAACACCCCAAATTAAATAAGTTGGAAACGTGATAACTATGAGTTTGTGAATCATCTGCGACATCCTGTCAAACGGCTTTGGGTATCTGACATGTCTCCAGTTTGCAAACGTGGTATCTCATCTTTGTTGATTCTATCCCCATCCAATGGAGATTGAGATGCCAGAAAGAAATGGGAACATCTTGTGAAAGATCCGAAATATTCCAACAATGACTTGACATGTATGGTTTTCGCCTCCAACAACTTGAGTTGGATCGCCTATGGATCCTCATTTTGACATATGTGTTCCCGAATTGTGGAAATAAGAAATCAAAGAAATTTGTAAATGCGAGATCCCGATTGTATCACTTGACATGGATCCTTACACCCATCCATGCAGCATTTTGCAAGTCCCCCCATAGAGCTGATGATCGTCTCCCCACTACTGCTTGAAGGTACACCCTATTTTCAGACACATATCATACTCAAGCTGATTATCATATGTATATATATATATATACATGTATATTATGTATACCCCATGAGGTAATATCCCGTGCAAAAATCCAGCAAGATGCTGAAATCCCAATGGTTGACATTGCAATCCCAGTTGTTAATGGTGATCGCCTGCCTTCAGAGACGCCACCGTATCCTTTGCACCTGACCGAAAAACATGGCGAGAAAACGCGGAAGAAAGAAATAGCAGGGGCACCCCAAGCATGTAATTATGTACTTAAACATGTTATTTATATGTATTTATAAATATATACGTTTATATTAGAAATGTGCAAATGTAAACATGTTGTGTTATATTATAATATATTATATATACATCCACGACTATAATAGACTGTCTCGCCGTAGCGTCAACGGCTCAATGCGACCCTTTATTTTTCTCTCAATTGTAGCCATTCAACTTGTTCTGCTTTAAATGTGTCATTGGGTGACATTTTGAGAATCCCTGCGCTGCAGTTTTCTGTACATACGGGATCCATGATTTTCTGGACACCAGCTTGTCTGTGCAAGGCTGCAGCAGACAAGACTAAAACATTTCCCCCAAGTTTTTCGAACGCGTTGCGGCCCAAGCTGCTCTGACGCATCGATTGTTTGATGCCGCCAAGCCTAGTCACTATCTCCAGCAGCTTTGAAATTTTGCTGGTTTTCCTTCACAACAACTTTGGATCCTTCGGAGAAAGCTTTGAAAATTTGCAAGAGGGGTAAGCACCTTGAGGCGGCTCAACCCTTTCAGGCTGCACATCTGAAGATATCTGAAGATCGTTAGCTGCCGATTGATAGGCGGGAGAGCCATCAGCTACAAAGGACAGACATGACACTTTCGGGATTGGTGGTACCATGGAAAAATGCACGTTTTTTTCCATAAAACCTACAGAAAACGGCGTTTCGCCTAAACGAAACCAGCATTTTCGGACATGACTTCGAAATTTGAAGGGACGGCGAGACAGTGGTTTTGCGGGCGTATATGCATGTGTATATATATATATATGTGTATGTATGTATGTATGTATGTATTGTATTGTAATGTAATGTAATGTAATGTAATGTAAATGTAATGTATGTATGTATGTATGTATGTATGTATGTATACGCATATAGATATGTACATATATATATATATATAATATATATAATATATATATAGCAGGTTCCAAGGTTCCAATGGTGCGGTTCCGTTCCTTTTTTGGGCTCAGAGATTAGAGCAACGCACCGCAAAAACCGACGAAGAGAGGTTTAAGCCCAACAGTCACTCCTGGTGGGAATGAAATCATGGATGTTTGGAGAAATAATCCAAGGGCCATCTTGGAGTAAATTGAAAAGCCCCTGAACTTCATTCTTTTGGGGACTTTCTTCTTTGCTAGGGTGAAGTTTAAGATTCTTCTACTCCGAATAGTATAGATCGAAAAGAATTTCCGTGCTAATTTGAAAGAATGGGTGTCCTTTTCCATCTGGGGATGGGTCTGTTCACATGTCCAAACCCTGTCTGTTCACATTAAAATAACTGGTAAATAGATGTCCATCCCTAAGAAAGTGTATTTTACAGCTATTGATCCATAGCCCCTCTGGCATCACGATTCGTTCGATCTTCCAATAGCCGGTGGAGGAGCCCCTAGGGAAGAATATCTCGCCAAATATTTGAAGGTTTCCATAGTCATGGGGGTACCCAATAGCTGGATGGTTTACAAGAGAAAATCTATGGATGATTAAGGGCCAGCCCCATGTCTGGAAACCCCTTATATATTTATATCCATTTATCCCATAAACAAATCCAAGTTGCAAATCCAAATCCTGGGAATCCCAGTTTCCAGCGACTCCCCTGGATGCCTACCACCAAATTGAAGGATGGGACCCTCTCCAGACCGCTGGACAGATCCACCGTCACCTCACATCCGATCCACTCGCCAGGCGCCAGGGGAACGGGCATCAAACAGGTCGTGAAAAAACCGTTGATCCGGGATTTGGTATATACTATATACAGTGGTAGATAGTGTAGATGATGATTCAAATTATTAGATAGTGTAGATGATGATTCAAATTATTATATATATATGTATGTATGTATGTATATATAACGGAGATTGAAACCCAACTGTCACTGGAAGGCAGCGATCCAAAGCACAAAAAAACGACTGTTGTGTGTTGAAGCCATGGGATGTTCTGAGCCAATTCCTCCCTGGTTCACGGCTCGCACCTTGACCTTCATGGACGGCAAGGACCTACAGAGGGTGGCATTGGCTAGCCTCTGGTAAGGAAAAACCGTTCGCGAACTGGAAAATCACCATTTTTCATAGGTAAATCGCTGGAAAATCACCATTTTTCATAGGTAAATCAACATAAATCAACTATTTCAATGGCCATGGCTTCAAGTTCGCAACATGTAACCAAGGACCAGAGGGTAATGGAGATATTCAGGTCCTGAATTATTTTAAACAAATCCCAATATATTGACGTCCGTATTACCCTCTGGTAAACTAACAGTTTGCGAACTGGAAAATGGCCATAGGAATAGTTGATTTTCCCATTAAAAATTGTTATTTTCCATAGTTATGTTAGTTTACCAGAGGGTATTTTACAATGGCAAAACTGCTCATGCGAATGGTGGTGGTCCAGACCGTCGAAAAAAAATCCACTGTCAATGTCACTAAACGTTGACCAAACAGAGGTATATACATTTGAACAGAAACGATTCATGTTTGCTCTCATCCAACCCATGATTGATTCTGTGATCGCCACCCTTCATCATTTTTATTCCGCTGTCGTCCAATTTTGGCAACTGTTCTGAAATCCATTCAGTTTCGTACCATCATGGTGGCATGTAAACAGTCCCAGCTGCATTTTCAGAGTGCAAGAAAGATGTGAGACCTGAAATGCGGACACATTATCACTAGATTTCCATGTTGTAGATAATATGGAATCATTAGATTTCCAGTAAATATTATCTACAACATGGAAATACATATTTCCACTGAAATTGGATTCCATGGATGTTCGTATTTTGTTTGAACCGCACAAAATATTGGTCCATGCTGCCATATTTATCAACAACAACATCACCACCAGCATCATCATTTTCATTGTAAGATCTTACAAATTTGTGTTGGATGCAAAATCCATGTTGTGCAATATCTTGTGGTTAAATCATAACGTTTAAAGTTTAAACCTATTTTTATTGATCCCAAGTTCGTGACCATCATATGCAACAATATGATCACAGTCCGTTGGTGTTTTGCTCGTGCCACCACACCCAAATTTTGCACTGCCTGTCAACATTGCGGTACAGACATGTTCGGTAAGCTGATCAAACTGCGGCATGGTGCGAAAAATGTCTGTTCACAACACGCGAATGATAGCATCAATACCGCGATCAATCTACAAATTACCAATACATGCGACGGTTGACGAAACTTTGTTTTTTACTGATTGCATCATATTATATTGTCATGATGTTTGGTTGCGTATATTGCACACGCGAATTGAAATTGGATTTTGAATTTCAATTTTTCAACATTGCCAATACCATTGCATTCCCAAGAAAACATGTCAGATGGAACCATGTTCTGTCATTCAACTTCGGAATTTTTGCGATTATCAGTCTTGCCTTGAGGCAAAAAATGATGACTATTGAGATTGCCGAATACTTGTGGAATAATTGTATTCGATACCACGTACTGAAAATGTTCACCACCCAAGAAATCAGGTTTGAATTGCACATCCTACGCATGCGCTGAATGACTGTACAACTGTCAAATGTATGTATGACCCTTGGTGATCTACCGTCTGCAGTGCAATATGACCCTTGAGTTGTTGCCAACTAAAACCCCACTTTGGTATTCCCCAATTTCTATGGATGCGATTGGTTCAGCGGCGCTGGAAAAATCAAAGTCCAAAAAGAACCTTTTTTGCCGACAGCTCTCTGTTCGTCTCGAGCTCGCCGATGGAAACACAGTGAGTAGTGGCTTGAACTTGATGGTGGTTGATGGTGGTTGATGGTGGTTGATGGTGGTTGATGGTGGTTGATGGTGGTTGATGGTGGTTGATGGTGGTTGATGGTGGTTGATGGTGGTTGACGGTGGTTGATAGTTGCATGAATCTGAACTGTTCAAACTGCTGTGTTGACCGTCAAACACGAAGTCTTGACTCGCCAAAATCTGGGTATCATTCAAAATGAGAGTTCAATCATGAGAAATCAGGATTTCACCTGCAGATCATTTTTTTGGCTGTTCGGAATGTGCCTTTGCTTTTCAGGTTTGGTATTCGACCTGGCTGGTTTGGGATCCTCATCAACCACTACCCGTTGGTTCACATGGCATGCAGTGCTACGGCTGCAGACAAGAAATCTGGCCAATCACTGTCACATGTACATTTGGAAGCTAGGTGTGTCTTTGTTCAGGGTAGAGAGATCCTGCCAATCATGTTCCATATGTTGAAAGCCAACAGTTGTGTGGTAAAGACAAAGTAAATGAAATTTCTTCACGGTTTATCAAGCCTCCCAAATGGTAGAAGTGACTATGGTTTGGCATTGAGTTTGCAACATGACATAACCAAAATTGTCTCAAAATGGTGGATACTCCATTTTACGGACCAAACCTGCAATGTGAGGCCCCCCAGTTATAAGTTGGTTTATAAGCCCCAGTAGCTATAGTTATAAGTACCATAAACCATAGTTATTGGAGTTATAAACCAACTTAGCTATCCAACGGGGGCCTCACATTGTGGAAATGATGATAAACCATGGTATGGAATGGAGCTGTAAATTTAGTGTGTTAAACTTGAACATAGTCGCTTAGAAAAAAAAAATCATCTGGCGCAATCCATCTTCAGTATACAAGTAGCATGTCCATCTATACACTTGAGCATTGAACATAGTCCTATCCTGTATATCTTTATTATACTGAACGGAACACAGGTATTCCGTAAATTGTGTTAGTTCCTAATTCCCGAATGGCTCACATGCGATCTACAGTATAGCCCTTTTCACAGTTATCACTGGCTTAGAAAACCTCATTTAACTGATATGTAATATGTAACTCACAAGTTATTTCATCCCATGGCCATAACTGGCTTATAAGGACATAACCAACTGTAATTAGTGATCTTTCTCTCCTCTTGGCCCTTTTCTTGACTTCAGCAGTGGCCAACCGGCAATTGGAGTCACTGTTGGGAGGAGGGTGGATTGAACTTTCGATGTTTTTTTTTGCGCTAAGATTCCAGATAGGAATACATACCAAAACAAGTACAGTAAAGAATGCTTTATTTAGAATGATGCATAACAATGTCTCGATTTGCAAATTATAATATATCACTGTATAACATGATAAACTGTGTAGAAATGCTACCGGTAGACATCTTCCGCAAACAAAAATTATCGAACACGCAATCTGAAAACATCTTGAACCAATCCTTATCCCTATTCTCGGAAAAAATCCCCTGGAATCACCAAAGTATTACGCGACTTTGTGCAGCCATGGCTTTCATCATTCGAATTCGAATTCCATCGATCCGATCGTGATGATTTGGGTCCAAAGTTTCACCCACGACCATCACGACCAAGATATATGCCAGATATATGCCAGATATATGCCATGGTCAAGTTACATATGGATACAATTGGTATATATATAAAATATATATTAATATAAATATATATATATATATTACCAATATATGCCAGATATATGCCAGATATATGCTATGGTATATGTGGTATGGTCCATATTGTCATCCATCCCATTATGATAGTCCATATGATGGGTGTCCAAATCCCTATGGATCCATTGATGACTGTTGCACATTGTGGCACATCAATGACCATCTTGACCCTAATGATACTAATACTGATAGTCACCGTTATTATGGGGTGGCTCATTACTCAATATGGGCAAATGACAGATGAATACAAATGATACTAATAATGATACTAATAATATCTAATACTCATGATACTCAAGATACTTATGATACTCATGATACTCATGATACTCATGATACAGTACTAACAATTTTATCAAATCATGTCACAACTCCCAAAGAAAAGAAGTCCCTTTGGGGTGACTGTGACTAACTTCCTGTGGAGCTTACGACATCGTTTTCCATCGTCAGCTGTGTGAGGAACCACCCTCTGCTCCAAGGCCGGCTCAGCACAGCCAAGATTTGTTGAAAAACCGGATCTGCCACGATCATCTGGTTGGGCATGATGGGATAATATGGGAGACACTGTGAAATATGATTTATCAAAAAATCGAATCCCAAAGTGCCACGACTTGTGTGTTTTGTTCATATGGCTTCGTCTGAAAATAGGCTACCACCAAATCCAATGTTTTTTTCACAATCTTCCGGATGGCTAGGCTAGGGGGATTATGTTTTTTCCCGACTTTCAGACACACCCATATCAAATCAAGTTAGTTATGTAATATACTTATTAAACTATAATATATATATATACAATTATATACATATATATATATATATATGTATAATTATATATATATAATTATATATAACTGATTATAATTATATATATAACATAATGAATATATATATATATATTATAATAATAACAATAATAATAATTAATAATAATAACAATAATAATATATATATAATATTATATAATATCCCTTTCTATAAGACTGTCTCCCATGCTCTCCCATCATATCCCCTTAAAATCCTTAAACTAGCTAACTAGCCATAAAGTTCCCAAGTCCCAAAGTGCTCAACGAAAAAACCATAATGGACCATCATGTTGCACGCAAATTGCCGCGAGAATTTTCCATGCCCTGTGTGACCTGGTTTGGTCAGCTGAGGTTTTCGTTGCGCTTAGCTGGAAAATCCCTGCACTAAATGGAGGTTTCTAGCTGGGAAAACAATACCGTGAAAAATATTCCTGTGGAATTTTCCAGAAAGCCATCTTTGAGGACCCTGGATGCAGGTCTTTTTTAACGACCACTAAGCATGGCTCTGTTTGGCCTCAATCGTACTGCTAAAAAATCACGGACTGTCAACTGATTTCTGTGATGAAATCAGTGTAGTGCTACTGTAACTAAGCCATATCCGACCATATCCTCGGCCATGATGCTTTGAGATCTCTTTTGAAAAATATCTCGACATGTACTTTTCCATATGTAAAGTGGCCCCCCAGTAAATGTTAGTGGGTTTAGTTTCACTATGTTTCACTTCATCTGGAGCCAAAACTGATCCACAATAAATCCAGGCTCCAGTTGCTGGCAACAATACGACGATCTGTCTGGAGAATAACAAACCATACCCTTGATTTATCTGGATAAAGTAGTAATTCACTGACCTGAATTAAGGATCATTAGAGCTATATATTTTGGGATAGTTGCCCCTACCAATTTGGGATAGTTATAATTCATCCAGAATCTTATGTAAACCCCGCAAAAACAGAATAGCTGCATAGTCTACCTTAGTCTACATCTTCGCCAGCAAATTCTAGCAAAAAACAATTCCTCGCACCTAAAATCAACGAAAATCTCGATTTTAGCCACCATGCACATCATGCACCGGCCGTGAAGAATTGGAGGTTTAGGAATCGATATGCTGCCACTCAACATCCTCGTCATCAACTCCCTCCAGGATCAAAGCAGTGGCGACGCGACTGTCATCGTCTCCGTCGTCTCCTGTCTCGGCTTTTCGGGCCCAGGAATACCAACGACTGGGAGTCATACACGATCCCAGAACGGGGCATACCCGTTCTAATCATAAATCCTAATAAAAGGAATTTGGTTGGTGGTTGAGCCCTACCCCTCTGAGAAATGATGGAGTGAGTAACAGTTGGGATTATGAAATTCCCACTATGATGGAAAGTCATAAAATTCCATGGTTCCAGTCACCACCAACCAGGAATGAATTACATTGAATTACTCATTATATTGGCTAAGCGCCACATTCCCAACTTCTAAGGGTGGGATTCCACAGGAATAGTATGGCTATCGTTCTGGAAAATCCACCAAAATATCGGTCGAACTCCCGACAGCGGCGAGAACTTCGAGAAGTTCTGGCCGATGAGGTTCTTCCAGGAACATCCAGAGTCATAGGATAGCAAAATGTGAAAAATGTGAAGAAAAAAAAACCAGGGGCAATGTGAAATGCACCGTGCCCCACTACTTTTCACTAGTTTCTGAATCAATGACTTCTACGCACCGATCACCCAGCCTGAAGGGTGTTCAGCAACCATCTGGCGCGCAAGCAGAAGATCTACACAGTTACGGCCCTTAAGAGTTATGGCCATGGGATCACTTAAATGCGGTTTTCTTACCCAGTTAGCTGTTGAGGGCACTGCAGGAAACCCAGGAAACCTTGAATTTCGCTTGCCAAACATGGGGCTCGCAAATAGTGTTCCTGAAAAAAAGTTCAGAGTTGGATTTGGATGGATTTTGATAACCCATAGGATCCATGTATGCTATATATGGTAACATTTACCATCAATATACATCAATATACCCCCAATGTTAGCATATATACCATACATGGATCCTATGGGTAAGCGGCTTATGTGTTTAACCCCATGCAGCTAGGACCCCCATGCACCTTATGGCTTCGATCCAGAAATCATGGATGCTAAAAGAGCCCCTTTTGTTGGTAACTCAGTGACCCAGTCGGATCGAAAAGTTCTGCAACCTGGGAGGGTTTGCCCTTACTTCATACCCGATTCAAACCCACACACCCAAACCTGCGAAATGTTCATTTAGTGAAGTACTGGGTTTGTGGATTTTTAGGGTGTGTATATAGTACATTTTCATGAAATGACTTACTTGCATGTTCAATTGTTGTGAAGCTCTGAAATGTTTCGCCACGAGTCATAACCATTCAGGGTTTGCTACTGGTAGTTTCAGACAATTTTTCAGCATGAGCAGTGTTCAACACCTGTTGCCCTCTTATACTGAATGGCCAATGGTTCACACAACGGATTGTATTATATTATATTATATTAACCCACAATATATTGGATAGGAAATCCACCTCTATGATCATCAACCCTCCCAGGAGTTTGAACATTACTCATATGCTTGCAGGCCAAGCTTGTGTACCCCAAAACGGATGGCTCACTCGACCCAGAACTGTGGAACCCTGGCGGAAGATCTTCACTAACACCATCTAACACCCACATGAATGTACTTGGATGTTCATCCCCAGAATCCCAACTTGCTTGAAAAAACCGCGTTTAACGTGAAAAAAAAAATACCAGGAACATATGGGACCTACTATTGAAAGTTCGCAGGTCCGTTTCGGATGAACCTGTGGGATCCTGGTCCGGTACATGGCCAGGCACCTCTATCCACAGAACCTCAATCCACTTTTCATAGAGAATA
>CAMXCT020006534.1:230881-274003 GCA_947184155.2 Cladocopium goreaui
GGGTTTCCTGTAAATTTTCCCATCATCCAATTCTGTGAGTGTAGGAAAATCTGGGAAAATAGCATTTGATCATATTCTGGTTTTAGATGGTTTAGTAGGAAAACATACACAAGTAGATAGTAGACTGTGTAAATTTATGTAATGTATGTAAAAATGTATGTAATCAATTGATTGACTTTGGTATGTAGCTAACCAACGGTTGCCTTTTTTAATTGGACAAAAAACCTGAAAGTTAGGTCTCAACCATGGATAACAAAGGCGTTCTCCCATGTAATCATCGGTTAGCACATCTTATTATCATGATTTCCAATCATTGGTACTAAGCCGTTGATCCAATTAATCAATGTTAGGTCTCAGCCATGCCATCAACCAGCCAGATAAAAAAAATGGGGATGGTGGATCCTATTGCTTTACTAACGACGATCAACGTGGGGCAAAGTGGAAATCAACCGGTGCAGCATCAAATAACCTCTTGGAAGCTCTACAAATGAAGGATATTCCGAATTGCCCTTCACTGCTCCTTCAATGCCCATCCCACCTGCGCAATAAGTAATGTCAACCCTGGATTAATAAACCCTTAGGCCGTTTAATTGGGGGGTACCATTTAAGTATTGGATTATGACTATTGGAGGAGTACCCCCCTAATTAATAAACTATGGTTTAGCAAATCCGGGGTTGACATTACGCCTATAAATGCTATAAATGACATAAACTCAAACTCGGCGACCCAAGGATTCACCACTTCTCACTGTGCGTCAAGTAGAAGTACATCACTGGTTGATCTGAAGGATCCATCTATGAATTTATGCAAATGGAACGAATCCGTGTACCATTTGCACAGAATACGCGCTAGGAAAACATGTGCACAAACGTGTGCAGTTGCACGGCTATAGATATATATATAATGATATACAATATACATACATACAAATCATTTCTTAGAGACATGCAATTATTGATGGTTCACCAAAATCAGATATTCGGTACCTGTAGTTACTTTGAATTCAGACATACACACCCACCTCGGGCAACTGTAACAGGAAGACTTGTTTCGTATGGCTCAAGAATGGCACAAGCATCGAAAACCTATTGTTTATGGTGGGTAGTCGCTGAGCCAGAGGTTTGGGAGGTATTTGATGACTGCTTTTTCATGTTCACATGGCGGGTCGACTATCTAAGGTATTTCAGGAGTGGGTCTCCCATGCATCACGCTTATGGCCCTTAGCAGTGATAATTGGCTAAGAAAAAAAACACATTTGAGTGATATGTTAGAGCAACCAGTTGTAAGATTTATTTCATCCCGTGGCCATAAATATCATATATGTTAAGGGCTACAACTTTAGAGTAACTACTTCGATATATCTACCATAAACCATTGTTAACCAAGTTCCTGACAGTTCAAAGTGACTTTTTTGGGCCTAGTAAGTGACCATTTCAAGGGTTAAGTGACCTCAAACCAAGGGAGAAAGAAGTCACTTTGAATGGTCTGGTTCATGCCATTTACTTTGCTCTTAAGGGGCCGAGCAAGTCATCGTTTCAAGAAATCTGGAGGTTGATGCGCGCCTGGGGCTTAGCTTTCAGCCAGGTGACCATGGATCAATCAAATCCCATGGAAAACAGTCACTCTCCAGGATTTTGTCACAGTAAAACTGGAAAAAAAAAAAAAACATTGCAAGGCTGCAACACTGCAGTAGCCTTTCTGACCAACAAAAACATCCAAAAACCAACAAACAAAGAGGCACCAGGCAACCCGATCCCCATTTTCCCAGCAAAATCTCCTGGTTTGTGGTCCAACTCGTATAGCTGGGCCACAAGACCTGCGCCCAGTGGCAAATCATGGGAAAATGCAAAAACCAAAGAACCACCGAAAATGATGGAAAGAATGGTGATTGAAGCACAAAAAATGACGGGATATCATTATGAATAAGTCTGAATAAGTGGATAAGATTCCAATGTTTTCATATATGTTTTCCCCCATTTTTTGGGATAAGTTACATAATCCAGTGATAATCCAATATATCTAACAGCATGGCTAAGATCCAATTTTTCTTTGCGTATCCCGATCCGACGATCCAGTGCCTTGGATGTGCGGCAGACCCCGTCGTGAAAGAAAACGATTTGAAGAAGCGAATTCATCGAAGCCAGCTACATTTGGGATATACCGCTAGTGTATATATGTATATCCCATAGGATCCATGGTGCTGGTATATATGCTAAAATTGGGGATATATTGATGGGATCCATGTTACCATATATAGCATACATGGATCCTATGGGTATGTATATGAATATATGTATAATATGTACCCTCTGGTAATTTAACATAGCGAACTGGAAAATTGCCCATTTAGTTCGTTGATTTACCGTTGTTACAGATGGGTGGATTTTCCAGTTCGCTATGTCAAATTACCAAAGGGTATGTGTAAAAAATATACTATGATATAAAAAATATACCTACAATGTGAGGCCCCCAAGATAGCTAAGTTGGTTTATAACTCCAATTTCACTATGGTTTATGGTACTTATAACTATAATTACCGGGGCTTTTGTTAACCAACAAACATCACTGGGGGGCCTCACATTGTACGGGCTATTCACCACTTCCAAGGGCTGGGTCCTCTGGGTCCCACGTCCCACACCCAGGTCCAGTTCACTGGGACCTCCTCGTCAGGCTGCAACTGTCGTAGATGCTCCATGCAATTTGGCATCACCGCACCTGAAAGCCAACAATAGCGTGAAAAAACACTAGCTGGGATGCACCCCCAAGTGGAAAGTATATATATAGATGTATGTATATTCAATGGGAATTCCAGGATCCTAAAATGGAGCTACGTAAACGTACCATATGTTTGGCCATATTTTGTGGGGATATTCCCTGAAATTTAGGCCAATAGGCCTTATATATGGTAGGTACCTCCAATTTAGGTTCCTGAAATGGCCAATGCAGGGTGGTGCCCCAGTGAGCGATTCATCGCGATTGGTTGGTGCAAATGAATTTGTCCCATTTCACTATGGTTTTTGCTGGTGATATATCTGTAATTAATGGGATTGTAAGCCAGTTACAAATGAATAAGTCCCATTTCATTATGGTTTCTAGGTGATATACCATCTGGCTATTTAACATAGCCATGGAAAATCACCATGTTTAATAGGTAAACCATCTATAAATAGGCCATCTATACCATGGCCATGTTAAATAACCAGAGGGTATCTGCAATGAATGGGATTCTAAGCCAGTTATAACTGGGGTGAAAAACCACCTTGCGGAGAATTGATGATACCATTGAGCAATGTTTCACAACCCGAAACATTGTCCCTTAATTTATACTGGATGGAAAAAATAGAGATTCCCGGGTCATGGATGGCTATGCCCTACATCTTGGTTAGTGTAATCCTCTATAATCATCCACCAACCGAGGTGTTGAACACTCAAATGAGGCGCTGCCCCGCCCTTCGCAGGATTTACTCAACCAACCGACGCGGATTCCGCAACGAAAAATGGCTAGAAACCAAGCAGGGGGATGGATAGCTGATTATTTGAGATACACAGATACTATAATCATCCACAATACCATCCACAAAAATCCACAATAATACCATCAATTATAATGACAGAAAATAACTAGATTTTTTGTGGATAGCAGATTTAGAGATGATTTTTTTTACCCACAGGTAGTCCTCCAGTAATCATCCACAATAAACAGAATCCGGTACGAAACCGCGGGAAATCAACCAGCTGGGGGATTTCCCGCACTGGGCGACGTATCCCGTAAGATGAAACAATTCCTATCTGGTTGGTGGTTGAGCCCTACCCCTGTGAAAAATATGAGTTCGTCAGTTTGATTATGTTTGATTATTCCTAATATATGGAAAACAAAAATCCAAACCACCAACCAGCTATATATAATTCTGTATAAGAGTCATTAAGTAATACTAGGCTTACAATTTACTAATTGAGGGAAACTACTAGTTGTGATCATGCTTCTGGCCATGGCACCACAAACATCCGAATAATGTCCAGGATTTCTTCAGGGGAAAGTCTGGAGAGTGGCCGCCGTAAGTATCGTGCTGCTTCGATAAAATGGTGTCCGGTCGATTTTCCCTTACCCTCTTGTCATCAAACATGGCAAAACGAACATCACCCATCGATCAGTAGATCAGTAGATCACCATTCATGGTGACTTTCCACCATTTCCAGAAACCATTTCCAGCTGGAATTCTTTGGGATACCATTTACCCTCTGGTAATTTAACATAGCTATTGAAAATGAACCATTTATAGTTGATTTACCTATTATGAATGGTGATTTTCCATAGCTTTTTGTATGTTTACCAGAGGGTAGTAAGTGGTCGATAAGCCACGACCTTCAAAAACTTCGATGGGCCCAGGGCCGGTACACCATGGTTATTTACCGTTCTGGTAACCAGAAACATGGAGGTGACCATGTTTATCTTCATCAACCCCTGTGTCAAGTTAAAAGATATACAAGCTGGGCCAAGCAGTTGTAATATATATAGATATGCATTTATTGATGTATAAATCCGCCTAGTTTCTAACTATAGTTGTAATCAGCATAAAGCCTAGTTAACCTAGATATAAAACACCATCTCCAAATTAACACTTTGCTATAAACCATATATCAACCATCAAAACAATGGTGATTTCTGGCATTGCTTTACTAACATCATGGTCAATCTGACTGGTAGTCCACAAACACCTGTGATCTTTTGATGGTTCCCTGATATATTATCATATGTTCGAATCCATTTATAGCAAAAGACTAGAGGATTAAACTACCTATCAAGGGTTGGGGATGACATTAACTTTGGCTACCCTCTGGTTATTAATATAGCTATGGCATTTATGCGCATAGAAATAGATGATTTTCCCATGATGAGTTGCCGATTTTTTCATGGTGATGTTCCAGTTCGCTACATTAAATAAACACAGGGGCTCTCGTTTGGGGTGGCCCACCTACAGGGCTCTCGTTGGTGGCCAGGTCACAGTATAAGGTTCTTGGTTGCTCTGCAGATCGGCACTTCTCCACCGCTGTCCTGCAGCACCCCAGTGCTGCAGCCGCCCTTTTTGGTGTATGGAAAACAACAACTCAAACACCGAAACATGTTGAACTAATTACATATGACTTAGAATCTTAAGATGAAAAAGATTCAAACATCAACAAATATCACCAACTATCAAGCATTGGACTTGCAATTCAAACACAAACCGGATGGAGAATAAGGAGGAGAGTCGGCAACCTTAACCGAAGAAGTGTGTTGCTCACAGCACATCACCCATCAAAATTTGAAACTTGGATAGTTCGACATTTACCCTCTGGTAATTTAACATAGCCATGGAAAATCACCATTTTTAATAGGTAAACCATCTTTAAATGGGCCGTTTTCCATGGCGAACTGTTAAATAACCAGAGGGTATACCTACAACCAGTAGGTAAGCGCGTCATGGAAATTTGACCTCGATTTTTTGCGCAGGATTACGCACAGGATGACACGCACAGCTGGATGAAGGGAGAGGCTGCCTCTGGTAAATTAACCATTTTAATGGGAACTAATGGGAATTTATGGTGGTTTAATGGGATCTAATGGGATATACCCTCTGGTAAACGTTTACATAACGAACTGGAAAATCACCATGCTATCAATGGGTCAATCATTCAATCCACTATTTCGACTGGGCCATGTTCAAAATTTCGAACTGTAACAAATTACCAGAGTCACCAGAGGGTCGCCCCAAAATTGCATGGGAAGACATGGCAACCTGCAATCAATCCGTTGAAACTCTTCTTAAATAAATATCTGGTTGGTGGTATACCTACCCCTCTGAAAAATATGAGTCAGTTGGGATTATTCTTCCCAATATATGGAAAAATAAAAAAAATCATGTTCCAAACCACCAATCAGATATGGTTGAAAAATAAAAACAGTATATAATGTGGTAAACCCATTGCCATCTGCACCATCCCCAAGTCGCCATAAAATTATGGCTGGGATTGAAACCATCCTCGGTCATGGATACGTTTATTTCATTTATATCAATGGGAATTCCAGGATCCTAAAATGGAGGTACGTAAACGTACCATATGTTTGGCCAGATGTTGTGGGGATATCCCCTGAAATTTAGGCCTAAAAAATTGGCCTTATATATGCTAGGTACCTCCAATCAATCGGATCCTGAAATGGCCATTGATATCATGAATATTATTAGAGCATATTTTTCAAGATCATTGATTAGTATCATAAATCATATCTATCATATCATAATATATTCATATCATGTAGATATCAAATCATCATATCAAAGGTTAGTATCATATCTAATCAATATCATATCTTGAATAGTATCATATCTAATCTATCATACCATCAATGGGATTTTCCTGAGGATCTCCAGGATACCAGAGGTTCCAGAGGTTCCCGGTTTATTGATTATATAGTTTACCACATTATTGTGTTCTGTGCTGCTTCTTGTTGATGATCCTGAAGATTGACGAATCATCGACTTCCACGGGGTTTTGGACTTTGACACCAGGGCGAAGTTTGTAGATTTTGTATACGAGCGGGTTTGTCTGAAAATAGGGGATACTCACAAACAGCCACTTTCTTAGGCAAAATATGGCAATTTTTTTAGTATGAGAATCCGTTGGAATTGGAAGTAGCCTATTTTTCAGACAAACCCATTTTGATAGCAAGAGAAACCCCAATGAATCCTCTACATGCAGGAAGGACCCCCCAAAACGTTAGCTAGTTTCGAGTGGGTGGATATATCGAGCTAGCTCAATGGGGTTGTAAACCAACTTATCACATCAAGGCCCCTTCCTGTATGAAGGGCTTTAAATGATGTATGATATGTGTGTATGTGCGTACGGCATTGAAACATATATATATATATATATTACATATTATATATATATATATACATATCATGTGTGTAAATACAGATCTGTATGAAATTAACGATTCACCAACCTGAAACAAGGTGAGTTTATGCGATTTTGGGATACTTGCCGTCAGTGACCATTATTTTTTCAGTCACCGCGCGACTCTCGACGTGAGGTCGTAGACAATCAGCCCAGCAACCTTCCCCGTTCACCAGTTGCTCGCCAAGGGTCTTGAAGTGGTGCACGCAAACCTGATTTGTGGCTGTGAAAAAAACATCCGAATTTCAAGGTGCTGCGCCCCAGATAGCTAAGCAGCTAAGTTGGAGATAGCTATATAAGTTGATTTATGGTGATTCCAAGGCCAATTTACTGGGCTTCGCGGCAGCACCTTGTTGGGATCACCAAAATTGCCCGAAATTCTTTGGGCTTGGTGAAGAGTATATAGAAAGAAAAACAAACAAATTCAGCTCAGTTTATTGGTGATCCCAACTTTGGTTTCTATAAACAGACATTGGTTTCTATAGTAAGCAGAAAACTTTGGGCTTTTTTTGGTGAAGAGTATGTCTGCGTATTGGTTTCTACGAGGAAAAAAACCAACGTCGAAAAATATTCGTCAGTGGAGACCGCCCATCGGCAGGATTTTTTACACGACGCAAAAAGCCATCGATGAACAAACAGTTGAAACATCCAACAAACTGATAGATACGTTGTTCATATATGTTTTATATCTTTTTTATATAATATCGATTCAACTCAACTGCCAAGAAACGTTCATGTGAGGATCTTCAGTCTCATTCAGCACCGCCACGGAAACTTGCGCTGCAAAGTTCAGCTTTCCATCAGCCTTGGGATACTTCTTGCGCCTCGGTCGTCAGGACGGCAACGGGATATGACTGCGGATGATCTGCGATGAAGCCAGGTGTAGATGGGGACACGAAACCACAGTATACCACATATATCCCGCTTTTTGATGCAATTGTTTGATATTGTTTGCATACCTTCATAGTTACCAACTGGTGATTTCGCAACCATCCACAGATATATACATGGGAACTTCACCTAAACATGGGAATGTCACCCGCAAAAATATGCAAAAATACGAATGTATCCAGCGATGTCTCCAAACACAGCGATGGACTACGTACTTGGGTGGGCAGTATAAATGGGTATAACCATGGTTGTAGGGGTTGCATCCACCATGGGTACTGTATCCATTGATGACCTCAACTGCACCCGTAGGTTGTATCCCATGCTGTTCCATGTCATCCCCAAATCTGACGATTTTTTTTTCTCATGGTCAACTCCTGAAATAAACAGGGCATACCCTCTGGTAATTTAATATAGCCATTGAAAATGGTCGTCTATAGTTGATTTATGCACTAAAAATGATGATGTTCTGCAGCTTTGTTAGTTTACCAGAGGGTAACCATTGAAATAAACATGAGCAAAACATACTTAACACATCCAGGGCGCAAGTCGTAGGTATAGGAGACCAAGGCCAACAGTTCATCGTCCGTCAAGCTTTGGAACAGCTGGAAGAGAGAACCTGGCGTGTCAAGTTAAGGATCCCAACTCAGTTGCCATGGGTCTTGAAGAATTGAGGTCCAAAAGATGGCAAAAATTGGAGAAAATTGAGAGAATCATGGGTTAATATGGTTTGATATGGTTTTATGTGATTTAGTGGGGATAATCTTGGGATAATAATGGCATGTGGCATATGGATGCATATGGCAGTAGGCCATGTTCAACCCCAATCAAAAGGCTCCAGGAAAAAACAGGGCGGTAGATTTACTGGTTGGTGGTATACCTACCCCTCTGAAAAATATGAGTTCGTCAGCTGGTATGATGACATTCTGACATTCCCAACTGAATGGAAAGTCATAAAATTCCATGGTGCCAGTCACCACCAACCAATTTATGTTTGCTTAACGTCCTGCTAAAATTTGATCAACAAATTTTCACATTTTTGGGATTTCCAGGTACCTATTATGGTACCTCGAAATCCCAGAGTTCCGTTGGTCCGAACTATAGGAAATTTAAATTGGATTAATGTGTTAAATTTGAATAAACATGAGTTAAATTTGGATAAAATTGGGTTCAAATAGATTCAATCCCAATTGTTTTGGTTTGAGGTGGGAAAATTACTGTATTTAGAATTCACTGGAAATCCTAATAATCAGTTAGAATCCTAATATCAGCTAATAATGAATCTTAATGATCCGTTAATTATAGAAATAATTTATCCAGAATTCACTGGATTTTAGTTACCCTCAGTATTCTCCAGACTTGGGATTTGGATCTTACTTTCAATGAACAATCTATGAATTTTCACACACATACGATGTGCCCCCCCCCAGTTATGTTTGCTGGTTTCTTAAAACCCGATTAACTAGTTCGTTATAAATGTCATTGTTGGACAAATACCATTGTTGGTTTATAAACTCCATTAACTATATTATATATATATATAGTTATGAATATCATAAACCACCGTGAACTTGAATGAAAATTGGCACCAACTTAGCTCTTTTCAAAACTCATCAGGTGCCCCACGTGTTGGATCCAGCTTCAGTTGGATCCAGATGAAACTCCGCAGCGTTTCGTAGCGACCTTCAGGAAGTTTCTTATGCTTCTTTCGCAGGTACTGTGTCATTGGAATGATGATCTCCTGGGCTGTCGGATCTTGAACGTTTGGGGCTCAAAAACACATACATGGAGAAAAAAATGAGGAGAAAATTGGGAGAATCATGGGTTTTTTGTATGGTTTTATATGGTTTTATATGGTTTTGTATGGTTTCTTATGGTTTTATATGGTTTAATCGGGATTGGATTCATTGGCATAACGATGGGTTCACCATAGTATCTTCATGGCTTTACCCTCTGGTGTCATCAAACATGGCACTGGAACATGCCCCGTTCTTTTCGATGATTTGCCCACGAGACACGGTGGTGCCCGTGATGTGATGTGAACCTTGGTTTATACAACATATAGCTATGTTAAATATGATATAATGATGATATGATAATAATATGTTTATAATAATGTTTAATAATATGGTTATGAACTGTATATATGTGTATATAATTATATTACCCTCTGGTTATGACTAACATAGCCATGGGAAATGGCCCATAGAAATAGATGGTTTTCCCAGCTATAAACATCCATTTATTTACGGGATTTCCATGGCTATGTTAAATAACCAGATGGTACATACCCTCTGGTAAACAAACATAGCTACTGAAAATGGCCATAGAAATAGTAGATTTAACCACTAAAAATTGCGTTTTTGCATAGTTATGTTAGTTTACCAGAGAGTATGTCTAGAGATATTGGTGTATCTACATCTCAATATATATATATATATGTATATATATATATGGAAATATATCAAGTGATATTCAAGCGTTATTTCTGCATTTATAAACTGAATAAGTACAGTATATGTATCCAGATATATTCACTTTTCTACTTAGACAATGTAAACGATATAGATACTAGAATAAAAACCAACTCGAAAAACAAAAACAACTTTGGCTTCAATAAACCAACTGAATCAACTCGAAGTTTCTTTCACTTGCCCACCTTGGTGACTACTCTCAAACCATTTAACTTGGTAAATTCACATATATTTTATATTCATATTAATAATTATATATTATAATATTTCATAATAATTCACTCACCTCAAACTTGACTATCTTTCTGACTGGACTATCAGTCTATGATCTCTCTAGTCGCCTCTATCTGTCTACATATTTTTGGTAAATTCTTGAATATCTTGAATCATTGACTGACATGAAACTTGCGGCCATTTGGGGATGATTTCCCTTATTCTCTTATTCTGATTGATTATGCGCATGAAGGGCACAGAGTTTTCACTCATAACCAGCTGGCAACCAGGAATTTCTCTCTGGGGACTACACCCCAACTTCATGTGAGAGCCCATAAACAAGCGGATTCTACACCTCTGTTTCATGTTCTTCATTGTTCTTCATTCCCACACGTGAGTTCATCCAACAGAAAAAAAAACAACTCGGATTTTTCCCACTCGTTCCATGACGCTTCCATGACGGTTCAGATCTGTGAAGTCGAGGGAGTTCAAACCTTCCAGCACCGACGCGAGTCCTTCATGAGTGCTCTTCCATCTGTGATCACTGCTTCGAAGCTCTGCTTAAAGCTGCCTCTCGGAGCCCAAAAGGAAAGATTGACCCAGCGAAGATTTGTTCTATGAGATGAAACATTACGTCGTGTATAGTGTATACCATCATATAACATCATATAACGCTATATCAGAGCATGACATCACATGTCATCGAATTGCGTTGCTTGTAGGAAAAAAAACAACTATTGTTGGGAAAGCAATCATAAACCACCCGTATGGATTGATACGTGTAATACCATCCATAAAAATTGTACATTTGGGGATGGTTTAATATTGCTTTACCAACATTACTAGCATTGCTTTGCATAATGCACTACACTTTCATCATTCCAATGCACGCCACGGCTGCCGAGATCCACGAGATCAACGCACGGCTTCCATCAATTCGAACATCCAAACGAGATAAACGGACAAAGCATGAAGAAAGTCATCCCATCCCCAAAAGTCTTCCAATGAGTCGTGGCTTCATCCCCAACAAGAAACCCATGGCTTTCGACAGGATAATCTTAGGGTGAGATTCCCTGGGGTGTTTACCCCAGTTGCTGGGACTGGAGGGTATGTTCAACCCTTGGAGTGAAATATCTGCTATCCACCTGACATCAATTGGTTTATGTCCAAGCACCTGGAGGGATATATCATAAACCTTCACGAAGTCGTTAGCACAATAAGATCACCCCAAGAGTAACATGTCGTGAGTTTGTCTGAAAATCGGGTACCCCTCAGTGCATGTTTAGCATCATTTTCCCTATTCTTTGATGGCTATTAGGGGTATATTAGTATACCCTGTGATGCATCCACTCTATGTGTGGGCCGCACCTTCTAGTATTGGTGGAACAGATCAAGGACTCCCTGAATGACAAGATCTCGAGACAACGCTTATTGCCTATTGCCATACCACTCCCGGAAAAGAAACCAAGGTTTCATGGAAACCAAACCTGCCAGAAAATCCACAACATTCCACAACTAGTTCTGTGATTTTGGTTGTTTTGAACGGAAATTCATGGACCCCCCAGCACAACTTAGTTCTCAGCTAAGGTTTCCACATCAAGGTGGTGCCCCGATGATAACTTGCTCTATAACCACTAACTACTTCGATATGTCTACCATAAACCCAACAAATAGAGAGTTCAACTGGAGTTATGTTCAGCGATTTTTCGTGAGCCCTGGGGCACCCTTCGGCCTTCGACTTCAGGGACGCTTCTGGGGAAGAGGTCCAAAAAGTGGTCGGCGTCCAGCAGGAAACGATCCCATCTCGAGGGTCCCGCGTCACCTGCTGTGCCAGCGCCATGATTTCATGGCCATTTTTTTCAGGAAAACATGATGAGTACCCGGCCTGGTAAACATAGAAAAAGCCATGGAAACTTGCCCATAGAAATAGATGGTTTACCTATTATCCGATTAAAAATGGTGATTTTCCATAGCTATGTTAGTTTACCGGAGGGTAATCCCATCCCCCTAATATTGAACACCCCCATTCTATGGTCACAAAGTGAACATTCCCTACATCTACCATGGTTTCTGCTGCTTAATATTCGGGGGAAGGGAGTAATGTTGGGGTAACATGACAGAGAAAAGTTGGAGATTTCCAACAACATGGATGTAGCCCCAAACATCTCCAGTTGATGCGTTTTGGAAAATCCACCCTTAAAAAATGGATGATACCCTCTGGTAAACCAACATAGCTATTGAAAATTGCCATTTATACTTGATTTACCCATGAAAAAGTGTGATTGTCCATAGTTATATAAACGTTTACCAGAGAGTATATCTAGATATATTGGTGTATCTACATCTCAATATATATGTCTATATATATATATATATCTGGAAATATATCAAGTGATATATCTGGAACTATATCAAGTAATTATCAAGTGATATTGGTGGGGTAGGCCCATGACTGTCGGAAGCCTCCAAAATCCAAAGATTTGACCCAAGGATTTGACCCACCTGCGGATGCCACCGATGCCACCGATGCCAATCTAGACATCTGGCTCGTCCAAGTCAGGACACCTCGCTTTGAAAAAGCGGATCACTATGAATTCACTGGGGTTTAACATGTTTTAACCATGAAACATGGGATAAAAAACGATAAAACATGATCTAGTTGATGGTTTTTCGCCTACCCCTCTAAAAAATCATGGAGTGAAAGTCAGTTGGGATTTTCTGACATTCCCAATATGATGGGAAAGTCATAAAATTTCATGGTTCCAAAACACCAACCAGAAAAATGATTCTTTCATGAGATTTGCCATTAGGTGACGTCACCGGAATTCATGCTGATTCAATCGGATTTCATGGTGATTGTTTTATGGGATTTGAGCATGGGATACCACCGATTGCAGCTGAGGTGTGAACTAAACCGACATACTTGTCATACTTGTTTCAGGGATATGGGGTCGCAAGAAAGCTGTGCTGAAATTTATCCACGAACAGTTCACTGGAACTGCACTTCTAAGTGGGAAGTGAGTCATATTTCGATGGGTCAAAACCAATTATACCGTATTTTGAACCTATTTTCAGTGTGAGCAGAAGGGGTACCAGGGTTTTGACCCACAGCCATATACCACCCGGATTTGTGTGGGTAATAGTACTGTAGCAGATAGTGTATGTAAAAAAAGTATATAACTTAAATGAACTTATCGGAAATATGGATTGTTTTCGGCGAATGATAACTATCGTTCATCAGCCACAATGAACAGACTGATCCCCTGGGAATGCTATATATTTTAATCGACAACTCCAAAACATCAAACAATGTTGAGCTCCCATGCACGCAAAAAGAAGCAAAATCCTACAAGGCAAACCGCAGTGGGTCCAAGCCAGCACTCCAAGCCAGCACTTTTTTTTGAAAGTGCGAGGATCACGTCGAAACTACGAAGCTGATTGTTTGAGCCATCCTGTGGCATGCGCTTTTTTTTGTTGCCCAGAATTTCAACATACACTAGGACCATTAGGAATGGTGGGCTCCCACCATATGGTGAAATCTGGCATGGTTTATGTTGGGTCTGCCGCATTCTGCCACATTACACATAGTGATGACATATCCCCAGAATTTGGATCAATAACTGGGGCATGTCAGTTATCTATCACAGTCAATCTGACTGGTAGTCCACAGAAAAATGTCCATCTTTTAAGCTGGTTGCGGTTATTTTCCATTTACCCTCTGGTAAATTAACAGTTCGACCCTGGCAGTCATCGGGGTTGGAAGATTCGTTTCCATTAAAACTAGGCTATTTTCAGGGTCCAACTGTTAATTTACCAGAGGCTAATAGCAAAACAACTAGAGGATTTAACTACGGTAAACCAAGATTACCCAAGGATGGGGATGTTTTTTTGAATTGTGATTTTTCTATGGTTGAACTATGTTTTAAACCATGTTAAACCATCACTGTTGGTGATATTTGGTGATCAAAAAAGTTAAATGTTGCTTGTTTACACCCCGTCCAACTATAGCTGGCTGGTGGTTGACCTACCCCTCTGAAAAATATGAGTTCGTCAGTTGGGGTTACTAAATTCCCAATATATGGAAAGTCATAAAATTCATGTTCCAAACCACCAACCAGTATAGATATCAATAACCGTAAGCATCGAATTCAGTGGGCCTTTGTTGGGCAAGTCACTCTGGACGCTTCGCACTTCCTCCATCTCCGAAGCTCCTTCAACAGATTCAAGGGAGACCTCCACCGGTATCACCGGTGCCACAGCTGCAGCCGCGGAATGAACGGCTGGATACCCGTCGGATTTCTCTACGGCATCTGCGATCACAGCGGTGGCCTGTGCTTGGAGAGTGCTGAACGTTTTCTGCTGAAAGGTTTTTGATACCCAATGGATATATTAAATTGGAATAAAAATTGTAGTAACATGGATGATAATGATTAATAGTGATGGGTTGGACTATAAGGGGCTATCAAATGGTTATAAATGGGTCTATAGTGGGTTAATAATGATTATATAATAATGGCTAATAACGAGATATTGAATTGGAGACCCTCGGGTGTCACCAAACATGTCTAGCTAGTAAATCACCAAACAAAACGGGCATTCAAATGGGAACATCATCGAACTAGTTACATGGATATTTTATCAGCAAGCCATGGAGCTGATTACCAGGGCATAAATGGGCATAATGTTGTCGTTGATGAATTCATGAATTCTCATCCCATATTCCGTGTCTTAAATCTGGTTGGTTGGCCATGTTGATGCAATCAAGGCAACAGAAATGGAGGTCCTGTTAGTAAACAACAATAGATAATTATAAACCACCCAAATGTTGATGGTTTATACCACTGATAAACGTGGTAAATTTGGGTTTGATGGATCCGTTTTTGCTTCGTCAGAGGTCGCTTTCCCCATGAATCAATGGCAAGAAAAACCATGGGATGGCAATACCCCATATTTGTTAGGATATGGGCCCCCTTTAACTATGGTCACTTTATATATATATACACAGCGATCGTTTGGTAATAACCCAGTTTCAACTTAGTTGGTGCCAATAACTAACTTATTCCAACTATAGTTTAATTTTTTAATAGATTCCCGGTGCAGTCAAAAAGCCACCCAGCTTTGAAAAACTCTCGCCTGCGGAGGATCTGCAGCTGCTTCAGCTGCTTCAGCTGCTTCACTCGATGCCTCGGGCGTGGAACATCCATGGTGATTTTTCAGAAATCATTCATTAATGGTCATGAATCTCCATTTATAGTGATTATATATATATATGATTATATATGATTATATATGATTAAATATGATTATATATGATTAAATATGATTATATATGATTATATATGATTATATATGATTATATATGACTATATATGACTATATATGATTATATATGATTATATGTGATTGTATATGATTATATATGAGTATATATGATTATATATGATTATATATGATTATATATGATTATATATGATTATATATGATTATATATGATTATATATGATTATATATGATTATATAACTGGTTGGCGGTATACCTACCCCTCTGAAAAATGATGGAGTGAGTAACAGTTGGAGTTTTCTGAAATTCCCAACTGAATGGAAAAAAACACATGTTCTCAACCACCAACCAGGTATATAATATATTCATTTTGTTGCGATGTTCCTTAATGGGATTGATATGGATATACCTTCGATATGTAGTTTAAGATAGTAAAGGTGCTAGATCCGTGATCCATTCTCATGGTGATAGATATTAATCACTAATGGTGCTCACCATTAAACATTAATCTGGGTAAAATTACAACGACCGAAGCCTGTTCTCCCGAACCCAGAAAAATGATGGTTTTTTACAGGATATGATTATATATGATTATATTTGACTATATATGATTATATGTGATTAGAAATGACTATATATGACTATATATATGATTATATATGATTATATATGATTATATATGATTATATAAGATTATACATGATTATATATGATTATATATGATTATATATGATTATACATAATTATATATGATTATATATGATTATATATGATTACATATGACTATATATGACTATATATGATTATATATGATTATATGTGATTATATATGATTATATATGATTATATATGATTATATATGATTATATATGACTATATATGATTATATATGATTATATATGATTATATATGATTATATATGATTATATAACTGGTTGGCGGTATACCTACCCCTCTGAAAAATGATGGAGTGAGTAACAGTTGGAGTTTTCTGAAATTCCCAACTGAATGGAAAAAAAACACATGTTCTCAACCACCAACCAGGTATATAATATATTCATTTTGTTGCGATGTTCCTTAATGGGATTGATATGGATATACCTTCGATATGTAGTTTAAGATAGTAAAGGTGCTAGATCCATGATCCATTCTCATGGTGATAGATATTAATCACTAATGGTGCTCACCATTAAACATTAATCTGGGTAAAATTACAACGACCGAAGCCTGTTCTCCCGAACCCAGAAAAATGATGGTTTTTATAGGGAAATCATCCCCAAATGGGCGATAATTTACCCAGATAACTGTTACTTCACCCAGTTCTTTAGAGGATATAAATGGATTATAATGGATTTATATGCTATGATATGCTTAATATCTCCCTTAATAGCAGTATTTTTTTCTTTCGTTGTGACTAGTGGGCTTAGGATGTACCTCCTAGGACTGTGAACTCAGCCATTTTCCATTGCTAAGTGGCAGCCTTCAAGCCACGTCGGCTTCCTTGACTATCTGGTTGGTGGTTTTTCGCCTACCCCTCTGAAAAATATGAGTCAGTTGGGATGATGAAATTCCCAACTGAATGGAAAGTCATAAGATTCCATGGTTCCAGTCACCACCAACAAGCTACCTATTGGTGATCTTGATTGACCCATGTGCCGGTCCCTATGTTGGTGTTTCTCGAGCTTGGGCTACTCCAAACCATGGGGAAGGATGAACATGATATCCATCATCAACCGCCCGCAAAAAAATGTCACTTCGGCAGAAACAAAAACCCAATGGAACTTGGGGCCCCAGAAACTACCCAAGACAAGCCCTAAGAAATTTTGCCATAGCCTGGAGTATAGATTGCTGCTAAATCCTGGGAGGATTACCCCCTGTTTTTGGGGACTAGTTGACAACGTTTGTTTTTAATAGGATATGTCCGTCCCTATTAATCAGGGTTGCCAACTAGTTCCTACTTGGATAAATGAACTAGTGGTGATGTACTGTCAATGGTTTATATTCATGGTGAATCATTAAGTGGCTTGACCAGGGTTTACAAATTGTTCATATTGGTAATGTTGATTATATAACTGAATTACACATGTTCAAATGGATTTGTGCTCATAATTGGTAAAATTATGTGACACTGACTATGTTTATGTTCTATGGTGTATGGTGATTTTCCGTAGTTATGTTAGTTTACCAGAGGGTAATTATTAAGTGGGTTAACCAGGGTTTACCCTCTGGTAAATTAACAGTTCGACCCTGGTTAATTAATTCGGGGTTGGAAGATTCGTTTCCATTAAAACTAGGCGTCATTTTCAGGGTCCAACTGTTAATTTACCAGAGGGTCTATCCCGAAATAACATGAAATAACCAGATTTTTTGATCACCATCCCCCAGTTGCCCTAACTTATTAAGTGGGTTAACCAAGGTTTATAAACAAATTAAGACAACACCAGGTAGATGGCTTCCCCAGTCGGGCTTCTGCCAAAACCTCTGCGGCCGGCGGCGAAGCCTGAGACTGATATTTCGCCATGTCACCAAGACTAATGGGATATAGATATAATATATATATAGAGATATAATATATATATATAGATATATATATATATATATAGATTTATAATATATATATATATATGTATATATATATATACATACTGGGTATATACTGGGAATATAGTGGGATATAGTGGGTATATAATTATATAACGTATATAATCAATAGAATATGATATATGACTGGCTAAATCATCAGCTAATTCATCTGAAAATAGCTGAAATCAGGCTTTCGATGTGTTCCGCGAATCCAATTCCCATCATTCCAGTGATCCTATCAGGAACCAGTGCTGATTCACATGGATTTTCCAGTGGAATTTGATGAGGATAGTACCTGGGATAACCCAGTGAGGGAACTTACCATGGCCATTCACAAACTTACAGGAACCACCCAAGCACTGTATTCCATGCAAGCAAAATATCAACATCCCATTTTTCACAATATTATACCTGGGTAAGTTATAATATTTCACTAACGGTTTAACCATAAAACATGGTGATATCATGGGATATACAGTTTTTATATATATATACGATTATATGTGGGTAAATTTAAATAATTCACTAACCTGAAACTTGCGGTCATTTGGGGATAGTCACCCCTACACATCATCATTCCCAGTGAGGTCGCGGTGAGGTCGTGAAAAAAAATGCAATTTGGCGGTACCCCCAATTTCCGGACAGATTCTGGCACCTGTTGATTCTCCCATCTCAACCTATATGGGGCTTCCACAGGAAGCAAAAAAGCAGCAGCAGGGAATACCAAAAAATCTATGATGACACTGGAAACAAATATGATCCAATGCACCAGTTACTTTCCCCATAATATGTTGATTCTGAGTGAAACCTCCACTTTTGGTGGAGGTTTACCTATACATATGCCAATGTTTTTCGTTTTTTTCTGATTACCCTCCGGTCATCAAACGGCAATCGAAAATCCCTAACTTATAGATGATTGTCCCACTAAAACCTCCACTTCTTTGGAATCGGCATCCCCATGAAACCGCCGGAAACCGCCTTCTTGGCACAGCGTCGCCATACGCGTTGGATCTGGGCGGCTTTTCGCGAAGCCCACTGGTCATCTGCAGCAAGCTCTGATTGAGCGGAAGACTTCACCTGCGGTACATCATGGTTACCCCAATTGGATAATACAACATGTACGAAAAATGAACTCACCTGATTTTTGGATATTTTTTGGAACATGTTGACATTTGGAGATGGGATTCTCTACTTTTCTATCTTTTTGTTGATAAGTTTACTGTCCTTGGACTGCTGACGACCTACAAAAAAACTAAAATCGCACCGCTCCTCGAAGTATTCGTCGCGATACTTCAGAATGATCGCTCCTCCAGACCTTTTGTGCTCGTGCACAGGGTACCAGGACATGATCAGCCATGACTCAGCGAGGGAAATTGGAGCTACCACAGAGAAGGTCTATGATGTCTATTATTTTTGGGCTATGTAAGGGGATGATATACCTCCCATCAATGGCCATGCAGGAACTCATTCATTGGAGATACCTACCATATATGTTTGGCCTATTTTTTAAGCCTAAATTTCAGGGAATATCCCAGCAAAATACGGCCTAACAGGCCTGGTACGTTTACGTACCTCGATTAATTCGGATCCTGGAATTCCGATTGACCCAATTTCTATCAATTTCTATCCCATAGGATCCATGTATGGTATATATGCTAACATTGGGGGTATATGGATGGTAAATGTTACCATATATAGCATACATGGATCCTATGGGTATGGTTTTATATGGGCTATGTATCTCCAGTGGATTGGTCTTGAGAGTCTTGACCGACAATCGCCGGATGGTTTCTAGGCTAACGCGCAGAGGGGGTTCCTCAGATCATCCGACCTGACAACGTACGCGAACATATTACCCTCTGGTAAACGTTTACATAACTATGGAAAATCACCATTTTTTACTGGTAAATCAACTATTTCTATGGCAATTTTCAATAGCTATGTTAGTTTATGGTTGTTTTAACCATATTACCCCATTTTACAGATGAGATTCCATGAAAAAGTGGACACGTGATGGGATTTTGAGCATTCAAATCGGGAACGACATGGCGAGGCAGAGTAAGTCTTGATCTTCAGACTTCAGATGGCTATGGTTCAAAGTTTATCGAAAACCAATTGGGGCTGGTTGAAGACTAGAAATCACCAGCCTGACGGTCAAAACTGATAGGAAAGGCTTTGTGTCTCAAAGTAATCCCTTCCCCCCTTTAACTAAACCCCTCCCAAATACTAAAAACTAGGGTCCGTCTCCAATTTTGGAAAATTTATGAAAATGGCCAATTTGACTTTTAATTGATCCCCTTTAGAAAACAATTTAGAAATAAAGCTACTATTTGTGGGTTTCACCCCCAAATAATAAAAACTAGTTAGCCCCGGGGTGTTTTTTTATTAGGGTCCGTTTGAAATCGATTTTTTTAGTCTTTTTATTAAGGGTTTTGATTTACTATTAGAGTCCGCTTCGAAATCCAATTTTTGGCAACATTTTACTTGGGTTGTGAAACGAAATTTAATTGATTTTGAAATCAAAAACATGGTTTTTTTATGAAGGGTTTTAATTTATTGTTAGGGTCCGCGTTGGTTCCCTAATAATAAATACCACCTAATAATAAAAACTACCGGAGGTGTTTATTATTTGGGGGCCGGGCCGGGGTTTCGTATTAGGGGGAGAGGATTATTCGCTGGTTGATCATCATTTCCCTAAAAAATGCCACTTGCCAGAGTTACCCTGATATTGATATGCCACGATATACCCTTACATCAAAGATAGTTTGAATTTATTTGACAATCAATAATTGGAATGGGATGGAAAGTTAATTTCTGACCATGTGTTTCTCTAAATGGGGGTAACCATGGTAACCCTCATCACCATTGCCGTTTGGAAACTATATGACTGTATGTTTCAGTTTGAAGTACGAAAGAAAGATCTCAGATATCACATGAAATTACCAGTTGAATCCATTTGGTACATTACGATATATACTGGTTGGTGGTACACCTACCCCTCTCAAAATATTAGTCAGTTGGGACTATTATTACCAATATATGGAAAGTCATAAAATTCATGTTCCAAACCAACAACCAGTATATATATATACACATATATTCCAATTAAACATGCCATCCATATCCACACTAAATCCGAAGGACAAATGAGGAAACACACAATCATATATCAGATTCCAAGTTGATTTGTCCTTATCTCTTCAGAAACACAATGGATCCAGTTCTTCCAAATTTTCCCGCTTATCCATTCTGGTACAACTGTGGTAGTAGAATAGTTTACCATCTAACTGTGCTATAATCCCATTAATCATAATTATTACTCACTAATTACCATCTTAGTTAGTTTTTATTTCAAACAAAACTATTAACCACTATTTATCATATAAATCATACATATCATACCATCATTAATCATACATATCATACCATCATTGTATCATTATGTTCCATCATTAAACCATTATCAACCATCATTTACATAACATTAACCATGCTTAACCACTATTAACCCATATTTATACTCGTTGGTGGTTTCAACGCCTCTGAAAAATATGAAAGTCAGTTGGGCTTACTAAATTCCCAATATATGGAAAGTCAAAAATTCATGTTCCAAACCACCAACCATATATAATAATATATATACAGTTAGTAACCATATTATTAACCATTAATATAACCATATTATTATCATACCATCATTATATCATATTTAACTACTATTAACCATATTTTCCAGATACAACCATATTTAACCGTGTATATATATATCCATATTATTTAACCATTATTAACCCATATCTATAATATATATATATATACACACCCTCTGGTTATTTAACATAGCCATGGAAAATCACATTTTTTAATAGGTAAACTATCTATTTCTATGGGCTATTTTCCATGGCTATGTTAAATAACCGGAATGTGATATATATATATATATATTCAGTAGAACTATGTACTTTTACCCCCTACACACAGTTTAACCCTTATTTACAAATATGTATGAATCCCCTTATCATTAATAACCATATGGTTACTATCTCCACATCAGTAACTGTGTACTATTCCCAGTATATAATACAACATTATAACCATATTATCAACCATATTATCCAGATATTTAACTATTATTATATATCATACCATCATTATATCATACTTAACTATTATTATTGATAGATGATGTTCCCAGCTATAAACCTCCATTTATCATGGATTTTCCGTAGCTATGTTAAATAAGCAGAGGGTATCTCCATATGAATCCCATTTATCACTAGAAAATAGATATATAAATATAAATATATATATATATATATTAATCACTATAAATAGAAATATATATATATATAACACAGAGTTTTCCCCATCCACTCCACCGTGCTCCAAGCGTCTTCGCCGCATCCTCCGCCTCCGTGGGTACCGTGACGATGCGCGGCATCGACGCGTTCGCCGCGTCGACGACGCGGCGCAGCGCCTCCTCGAGGTCGCTGCTGCACTGCGCAACGTAGGAATCCTCGGAGACCGAAAACGGGTTTTTTTCCATGGGGGAAAAAAAGCATGCTGTTGTTTTTGCCAAGTGTTGCGCATGCTTTTTGGAGCTTGCTAGACATTTGGCATACGTTTCAAAGCCCTTTTTGGCTACAAGCGCGGCCTGAACGAGTCCCACAGAGGACGAAACGCGTAGCTACAGCGCAGTGACCACAAAACGGCTGC
Organism: Cladocopium goreaui; assembly: GCA_947184155.2. Classification (NCBI taxonomy): domain Eukaryota; class Dinophyceae; order Suessiales; family Symbiodiniaceae; genus Cladocopium; species Cladocopium goreaui. The sequence goes on from CAMXCT020006534.1 coordinate 253,974, forward strand.
AGTGTTCCGGTTTGAGTGAGCCCTTCAGCAGTAGAGTGTTCGCAACTACCAGCACATTCGCCATGGAGCGTCCTGCACCTCGTGCTAATTCCATGATCTCAGCCGCGGCTCTTCGAAGTCGTAGTCGGCCTAATGGAGGTCATCCACACCCAGCTCATGCAGCCTTGACAGCGCCTCCAGGATTGCCAGCTCCAGCAGAAGCACAGAACATGCCAAGTAGCCAGCAACTTTTGTTGCAGTTGGTTCAGTCACACCAAATGCAGAACCAGTTGCTACAGCAACAGATGGATGTGCTCAAGCAGCAAACGCAGACACCCACGGCATACAACAATCCAGACGACATGCTCGGCACTTTCGATCCTTCGCTCCAACCTGTTTTGAAGGAGTGGGCCCGTGACTATCGCAATGCTCTGCAACAGCATGTCACACAAGCCAATTTGCAGCAGAAGTATCAAGACATTGCAGTGTCTGGTGAACTTCACAAGCAGTTCCAAGATGAAAGCACCAGAAGTTGGCAGTGGCCTCAGGCTTTCAAAGCCAACGCCCAGGAGTTGACCACAACTTTGGCTTTGCTTGAAGAAGGTCAGAGCTGACGTTGCAGGTCCGTTCGACATTGAGGCAGCATTCAGAGCGATGAGACGCCGGCATGCTCAGGAATGCCAGAGCTTTGTGTTTGCTTACCAGCGACAGTGCGCAGCTTTCTTTGAGGACAAAGTCCACGCAACAAAGCAACTCATTCTTCTTGAAGATCGTTTTCTTTGTTGGCAGCAGAAGCATGGCAATTTGGTGAGCGCGCAGGCCAAGACTCGGTTGCAAGAACAACTTTAGGTGTTTGCTGAACTGGTCTTCCGAACAGAGCATCCGAAGGCCATGTCCAAGCAGGAGAAGGACAAGGAATCCAAACAGAAGAGAAAGGATGAACTTACAAAAGCTGAAGCCGAGTTCAGGATTATGGACGTCAATAAGATTTTGGCCATGGCAGTGTTGGAATTTGCAACTCTGTCAGGAAAAAGCGGAACACAGAAGTCACAGCATGTCGTACCAACCACTGGTGCCCTGGCCTATTTTGTCAAGCAGCATCCAGATTCGGCAAAGAAGTACAATATCTCGGTCGGCTCAACTGTGTCCAAGCCCAAGTCCAAGCCCATGGGATCCAATGACAAAGATCGTGGCAGATCGGGCTCCAGAACGTCTATCAAGAGTAGGCAGTCCAGCCTTGGTTCGCACAGATCCCGCCAGTCTGCGAAGAGTGCCAAGTCTTCGAGGGCTTCTAGGGCATCCAGCAGAAACAAAAGCAAGGGCAAGGGTAAGGGCAAGAGCAAAGGAAAGCAGACCCGAGGCAAAGGGCAGTCCAAAGGCACCGGTCACAAGCAAGTGCGTATGAAGACCCCAGCCCCACACAACAGGTCTTGACTATCACACAGACCTAGGAGGCGAAGTTTTTGGAAGGATGATTGGAGCATCGACTTTGACATGTACCTCAAGTTTAGACTGAGAAAAATGTCCCTTTTGTACAGCTTGAACGTCGTTTTTGCATGCCAGTTCATATTTTGACTTCGCCAGATTTTGAGATCCCCACGTATGTCCTTGCGTATTTGTCGAAAGGCGGTAAGTTTGTGGCGGACAGATGTGCCAGTTCAGCTGCTAAAGTCTTGACAAGCGTTTCTGCTTTGGAAAGGTCTTTGAATACGGCAGTGTTTTTTGACAGACATGCACTTGAACCTACGTTTTTCAGACGTTGCCGTCTCCGAACTGCTTGGAAGCCCAAAGAGGATCCAATCATTTCTGCATATGGCAGGCTGCTGCGAGAAGAACTCAGTAGCTATTCTCCGCGAGAACTTGTCAAAAATGAGGATTTCATTGACAAAGCTGCTCGGAAATGGCTGTGGCAACACCGACGTGAAATCAGCGTAGTGGATTGCGACAAGAACCTTGGTGATGCAATTGAGCCCAAGCACTGGGTTAGGCAAGAGTGCTTGAGATTGCTGGAGGAAGCCTCGTACAAAGTCTCCTGTGCAGACTTCCTGGATTCTTCTGCCAATTTGAAATTCCTGCTGGATAGTTTTTTGCAGCAATGAGTGCTTGCGGGTTCCATATCCACCAGACTAGCAGCGTTCATCCGCAAGGATTTCGGTTCCAACAATGTTGGCAGTTTTCGACTCAGAGTGAAGTTGCACAAGTCCCCAGTGGTAGGCAGGCCAATCATGAACCTGAGCAAGGCTTGGTTTAGCCCCTTGTCAGTTTTTCTCGCTGAAGCGCTGGCGCCTATGCTACAAAGACAGCTGCATGTCATACAGTCTTCGCAAGATCTTGTGAAACAGCTTGTGGATTGCGTTGTCCCTCCTGGTTTTGCTTTGTTCACGTGCGGAATCTATACCCCAGCATTGACCAACGGCATTTCCTCAGTGTCATAGCCAGCAAAGTGAGATTTTTCTGGAGTTCGAAGCCCAGTTTTGGGGCCATGATAGTCAAGCTCATTGAGTTTCTGCTTGCCGTACAATATGTCGAATTTGAAGCAGACATATGGCATGTACAAAGCGGTCTACCTACTGGATTGCAAGCCTCCGTCGTGTTTGCCAACTTGTACCTTGCTGCTTTTGACGATTTTCTTGTTCAGAGATGTTGCTGGATTTTCATGTGGAAGCGTTACATAGATGATGCTTTTGCAATATTTCCTCTGGACTCAAAAGATGTCCGGTTCCGGTATGGCAGTGAATTTCCTGGATCTTAGTTTGACACTGCACATGGGAGATCATTCCATTTCTTTTGAGACTTTCCGAAAGCCGCAGAACGCATACTTGTACAGTACTTGCCACGGACTTCATGTCACCCACCCAGTGTGTTCAAAGCTTTGGTGATTGGTGAGACGCAGAGGCTACACCGAACAAACCGGAAGAATGCCAGAGCTTTTGCCAAGCACCTAGACCTGTTTTTTGACAAACTGACACACAGAGGCTACTGCAAAGAGGAGGCACGACGCCTTGCCATGCAAACTGTCAAGAAACTAGAATGCCCGACAGCCAGTCAGCAGCAACCACGAGAGTTCTTTTTCCGCCAGCAGTACAGTTCTTCTTGAACGTCTCAGTCATAAAACGTGTTTTGAAAAAACACGCGTCTCTTGTGCAGTCTAGGTTCACTTCTCGTGTAGAAGTTTTTCTTTCCTATAGCATCCAATGCAACAATTTCAGGAGAAATTTCAGTTTGAATTGGCACTAACCACTTTGACTTCCGCTTTTTTGCACTTTGCGCAACCAGATGTGGTGGGAGGTGGGTTCTGGTTTTTTAAGCGCACAAACCATGTTGAATTTGCCAAGTGTTGCACATGCTTTTTGGAGCTTGCTAGACATTTGGCATACGTTTCAATGCCCTTTTTGGCTACAAGCGCGGCCTGAACGAGTCCCACAGAGGACGAAACGCGTAGCTACAGCGCAGTGACCAGAAAACGGCTGCAGTGTTCCGGTTTGAGTGTGCCCTTCGGCAGTAGCTTGGTGATATGGGGTTAGTATAGGGTTAATCTAGGGTTAATGTGAGCTTAATATAGGGTTAATGCGGGTTAATATAAGGTTAATGCGGGTTGATATCGGGTTAATATAGGGTTAATGCGGGTTGATATAGGGTTAATACAGGGTTGATGTGGATTAATATGGGTTAATGTGGGTTAATATGGGTTTTACAGAATGTTAGAATATTGGTAAAAGCCAATAATAAACCCAAGAAGGATCCTTGCTGAATTATAGGGTTGATGAGAAATAAGAAAACATGATATAACTTGAGTTAATGGAGTTATAAACCCATTCAAATCCTGGTAGACTCCAGTAAATTCGACCAGAGTTAGAACTTTGAAAAAGAATTCAATGCCCATGTCTGGTGGATTTAGCCAATGATAAATTTGAACAAAAAACTGAAATCAGGTTACCCTCTGGTAAACATAAAATAAACTATTGAAAATGGCCCAGTCGAAATACAGTAGTGGATATTTACGCAGCTATAGAATGGTGATTTTCCATAGTGATGTAAACGTTTGCCAGAGGGTATATCTAGTGATATGTATATATATAAATATTGATGTATCTACATTTCAATATATCTGGAAATATATCAAGTGATCTATCTTTAATTTATCAACTGATACCTACCCAATCATTCCGTTGTGAGGTCACCGTGAGATCAGCCTGCGATCCAAGGCTCCAAGAAGCGCCGCCAGAGATTCGGCAGAACGCAACGGGCGTTGGCCACGGGATCTTCGGAAAGCTTGGACTCCTCGGAAGCAGAAAAGTTTTCAGTTCAAACGAAATTAGATGAAGAAAATCACCCAAAAAAAGCAGCCCGAAATACCACTTATACCACTTAGATTAGATCTACGATCTTCAGTTATAGCATAAGTTATTTCAGTGGTATTTCAGCTGATATTTCAGTTAGATCATGTTATACCATGTTATTTCAGCTATATCTTGTCTTATGTTATACCCTATTTCTGGAATGATAACCCAATCTATATTTAAAAAACAAATATCGGGGATCATCCAGTCGTGGATTGTTTCATCATTTTTAGTAGCCAGGGTGACTCGGGATGCCCTTATTTTTTCTCTCGGATACCACCACAGAATAGTAGGATAATGTAGTATATAAGCGTGATAAACCGTGATAATGAAACCATGATAAACAAGGATAAATGCAAACCCAACACAGAATAGATCATGTGTATATTTATGATAAACCATGATAATGAATAGTGAGAATAGGAACAGTATAATACACTAGTCAAACTAATAAGTAATAATCACAAACATACTGAGACTAGGAATGATCGCAAGAATAGTAATGATCACAAGAAATAGTACTGTGCACATTCTTCATGGCTGGTGGGTCTAAACCCATGTGGAAACAACCTCACATCGGCTCAGATCAATTTTGTTTCAATCCCAGGCATTATTCGGGATTTTCCCCACAACAAGACGATAGAGAAGTTGCTTGTAAGTTTAAGGTGTATGGTTGACAAATTCATACTTGGAAAGATTCATAAAACTGTAAATAAACCTATTTATAACTGGGATATCCTGCATTGGTTGATCACCCAAGAAGTTGTTGCCGCCCATCTCCAGTAAAATCAGCCCAGGATTCAGCAATGTGCCAAAGCTGTTGCCTCATCGCTTCCGGGTCCGGAACATCCTGAAGCGAAAAGTTACTGGTCCTGGACCCCAGTGATGTGAATGTTGATTTATAAAGCCCATCATCTGTAGATATATCATGATACATCTACCCATGTGCTCCATGTATGGTATATTTACCTACATTTGCCCTAATAATCACCCAAATGTAGGTAAATATACTACACATGGTATGGGCTACGATAAATCATAGTTAACCCATAGTTCCCCCATAGTTTTAAATGTTAAACTTTCAATCGAAGCACGATATGTTTTGGATCCATTTGGGCGTGAATATGGGAGATGTATCCCCGACTTACCATCCAAGTTTGGGGCTACCCTGTTCCCCCTATTCCCACGGTGGTTGCGAAATCCTGCACCAGTTGGGGTTTCAACCATCCGTTTGGTGGTGCCGGACTTCTTCCATGCCACGATACAACCTTGATAATCTTAAAAAATTGGGGAAACGTATGGAACCAGAAAAAAAGAGAACGTATGAAAACATCTAATCTGGATACTATGATATGATTTTCAATACCACGAAAATAGAAAAAAACATTAGACACCAGCAATCAGCAAGATGTGACATCGATTGATTTGAAGGATCCAATTTAACAGCCAGCACTTCCAATATCTCTCGACCTAAAAAGGTCGACGTCAGCAAGCCCACTCGCCCCACATCTGGACTAGACCGGCGAGATTAATGTGGCCCCCGAGTGATATTCTGGTTTCTTCAACCCGATTGATGATAGGTACCCGTATAACGGCCATCAACCATAGTTAATCTATCCATTTACTTGGGAGTCGTGTTAAGATGTGTTAAGCTACCCGACTTGCAGAATGGTGTTCCTTAAAAAAAAAGTGGGATAACAATAACATCAATAAGCATTAAAACTAGTAACTACGGATGGCCCGAGAGCGTAGAGGAGCAGTGTCTTCTGTTGCTAGTACTGAGACACTATACTATATTACAAGACAATATATTAAAAAAACAAACGTTGCTAAGTCGAAAGTTTTCCAGTTCTATCTTTCTCCAAACGGATTCTGGTCTCTTCGCCTGTTTACGCTTCTCAAAGGGCTTCAAAACACTAAAGGATTCTGAGCTGAAGGGCTGCTTTGAGCCCAGGCAGTCACCCCAACGTTGTAAAGTGATCAGCAACTGTAGAGCTGTCACCTCCATAATCTGCTCTGCCCCAAGTCACAACCGATCCGTCCGCCAGGGTCGCAGCAAATGCATGGAAAGTTGCTTGAAGCTGCTGGACACCCAAGAGCTGATCTTGGACGACAGAGCTGTCACCACCATCAAGGGGATTGCCCCAAGTCACGACTGACCCATCTGCCAGGATCGCAGCAAATGCATTTGTAGTTGACTGAACCTTTTGGACGCTCTTGAGCTGATCCTGGACTTCAGAGCTGTCACCACCCTCATTTGGCGCGCCCCAAGTCACAACAGACCCATCCGCCAGGATTGCAGCAAATGCCCTGTCAGTTGCTTGAACCTGTTGGACACCCTTGAGCTGATCCTGGACTTCAGAGCTGTCACCACCATAGTCGGGATAGCCCCAGGTCACATCCATCTGCCAGGATCGCAGCAAATGCACGGAAAGTTGCTTGAAGCTGCTGGACACCCACGAGCTGATCTTGGACGACAGAGCTGACACCACCATCAAGGGGATTGCCCCAAGTCACGACTGACCCATCTGCCAGGATCGCAGCAAATGCATTTGTAGTTGACTGAACCTTTTGGACACTCTTGAGCTGATTCTGGACTTCAGGGCTGTCACCACCATAACATGGATCGCCCCAAGTCACGACTGACCCATCTGCCAGGATCGCAGCAAATGCATTTGTACTTGACTGAACCTTTTGGACGCTCTTGAGCTGATCCTGGACTTCAGAGCTGTCACCACCCTCATTTGGCGCACCCCAAGTCACAACAGACCCATCCGCCAGGATTGCAGCAAATGCCCTGTCAGTTGCTTGAACCTGTTGGACACCCTTGAGCTGATCCTGGACTGCAGAGCTGTCACCACCATAGTCGGGATAGCCCCAGGTCACAACCGATCCATCTGCCAGGATCGCAGCAAATGCGAAGTGAGTTGCTTGAACCTGTTGGACACCATTCAGCTGATCTTGGACTTCCGAGCTGTCACCACCAAAATGTTGGCTGCCAAAGTGACAACCCGGTCACCTCCAGAGCAAAACAACGCAAAAGCTCGCTCTGCTACGGCTAGCTTTGGCTTTACAGCAATAGCTGTTAGATGGTCTCCATCTTCAAGCCCTGCAGCTTGCAGAGACTTTGTAGGATCCACCACGCTATGATCTGCAGCCACTAGCCTCAAGACGCCAAGCTGAAAAGATTTCTGTGCCAGAACCCTCAAGTCGCCTACCTTGGAGGACTGTGGAAGCGAAAACTTCTCAACGCGTCCGCTTGGCAACGCTACAGTGACTTGAAGCATGCGCCACAAACTCCAGTACACCCGCTTCTCGACTTGATTTTGAGCCTAACTGCGATACCTGTTGAGCATTGGAATAACTCCCAAGACTTTGCTATGCCATTGGATCCTGCCTGAGTTTTTCGGACCATCCTAACCAGCTCCAAGTCATCACCGTTGCCATCGTTGAACCTCTGGTAGCAGCTTCAATTCCCAGACTAAAAAAAATCTTAGGTGATCCTGCTCACTTTTAAGTTTATAAACTCCTCCAACTACAAACAGATTCAGAAACCATGGATGTCCATGGATTTCCACCATTCAGATGCCCCAAAAGCCCCAAGGGTGTCCATAGTCATTTTTGTACCCCAGCTGGATGGTTTATCAAACCTATCACTAATAGTAAATAGTATTCTGGCGAATACCAAAATGGAAAAGGATATCCATAGGCTGACTAGTCTGTTTATCATGGAAATTCCGTATGAAAAACCCCTCACTTTCTCTGGAAGCCTCACGTCACCTGGTTCCACAGAGCCTTGTAGGCCAGCAGCGTCGGCAACGGCACCAGCTCCGCGGAACACGAGCGTTGCCACGCCGCAGACGACCGTTGCGTCGACGCGTGGCCGGCTGACGACAAAGTCAGCTGTTTCTCCTCAGGACGTGGCGTCTGAACATTGGGGGATTCACCACGGATGGTGAATTATAACTTATGGCTATATGATATCCCAAACTTATAGCTATATTATATCCATAAAATACACTTTTGGGGACTTTTGTTTGGTGCTAATTTTCAAGAACCAAGGCATTTTTGAGGGGTCAAAACACATGGGATTAATTTTACATCCATCCCACGTTTCAAAAAATCGACCCTTGACCCGTGATGGCATGAGGATCAACCGGGGGAATGGGCGTTGTTACTCCTAGATGTTCAAACACCGCCACTTGGCAAAGAAGCTATGCTGATCAGAATTTATATCCACACTATCTCGATGTTTTTTCTGGGGGTTCAACGTAACTATCATATACTATAATCAGCAATGTCAACCAACCCTGGATTAATCAACCCCAAACGGCTGTGTAATGGGAGGGTACCATTTTTCCAGTATCAGATGTTTCATGACCTTTGGAGGAGTACCCCACTAATTGTCATAGACCATGGAAGAATCATGGTATCTAATCATCTAACCTTATCATGATATTTAATGAACTCATGATATCATGATATTTAGTTTAGCAAAATCCGGGGTTAACATTTTTTTCAGAATCAACAATAAGGTAGTAAACCCATCTGTGAACTGATGGGATCTAAATATGGGTTAACTTTGCAATATATCAACTGCTCCATGTAACCCATTTTACACCTGGTTGGTGGTTGAGCCTACCCCTCTGAAAAATGATGGAGTGAAAGCGAGTTGGGATGATGACTCCATTCCCAACTCAATGGAAAGTCATAAAATCCATTCATGCCCCAAACCACCGACGATATTACATATATACTCGAATATATCATCTATCATCATAGAAACCTGTTGTTAAAGGGGTTTCTGAAGAAACCCCTCTTTTTTCATCAACCAACCAATGGGAATTTGGGACATCTATGAACCCAACTGTTTGATGCCAAACACACTTTATAATGGAATCTGGTGGAAACACACTTATAAAAATGGAAACAATCATAATCCCCACTTCTCTTATGACTGTAGACCAACCACAAAGTTCGAATCCTTCTGGGTTTTCTGATCCACAACCAGTGCCCGCAATGAGCCTGAAGGGCTCCCAAGTTCGATAGGTTTCTATTGCTTTGTCAACGCATTCAACACGCAAACAACTCGATTTACAGTAGATATTTTGAATATATATATATAATATGTGTAGATATATCGAATTTTCATTCGATAGTGGGTGAAGGTAGAACATCTAGTTTACATCTCTATGTAAGTGGGGTTAAAGTTATAATCCATGGTTCAAAACCACCTTGATTGCCAAGACTTCTTCACCTTTAGTGGAAAAATAGTGTAAACCCATCATTACCCATCAAAAAAAAAGGGTTGTCTGAAAAATTGGTAGCTCCAAATCCATTGATTAAGCATCATTTTTGTTTATCACAATCCCTACTAAAACTGCCACTAGAAGGTATACCATGGTACACCCCATGTTCAGACACACCCATACAATTCCAGAAAACCTCAAGGCCGAAGTGTACGGCTACAATCGACAGCCAGTTGAGAAAAACGCATTTCTCTAGTATGACCAGTTTGGAGTGTGACAGGGTGATGGGATATACACTATATGGAGGTTTCCCAAAATAAGGGTACCCCATTTATCATCCATTTTAATAGGTTTTTCCATTATAAACTATCTTTTTTGGCGTACCATCATTTCTGGAACCCCCCATATTCTTCAGTATTACAGCATCTAATCCCAAGGTGTCACAGAAGATCTCAGGATACAAGGCTGAAGTTACACAGCTTGGTGCAGCAATGGTGCAGCAATGGTAGCACCAACAATAAATCAGAATTGATTGCGGCAAACAGCCACAAATCATATCCCAGATGCTCCATGTATGGAATATTTACCTACATTTGGGTCATTTTTGGGGCAAATGTAGGTAAATATTCCATACATGGAGCATCTGGGATATGTTTTCAAAAGTTTAAATGTGTTGTTTTAGATTCTCATCAATTGCTCCTAGAATGGCCAAGTAGATAGAAACGTGATATGTCCACGTGTGATGATGAATTGGAAATAGCTAGCATGTAAAGCCTAGGACCTAGGATTCTCCATGTGAATGGATGGATAAGCATTGTTTGCCAAAAAGTACTAGCTACTTTCTGATATCAAAGCATGTGAAAGCTCCACAGTTTCCGGGGTTTTGATCTAGAGCCGGGAAATGAAAAAAAAGATTGGGGGCCCCAGTTTTAACACCAAAATGTTCGTCACTTTAGGGAATCCACTGAATGTTTCCGTCCCGAGTTGAGAACACCAAATAGATCTGGATAGATTAAGGTTATTCACTAAGAGAAAATACGGCTATCTTGAGATGGTTAACAGTAGTTAGCTGACTACTATATAATCATTAGTTTCTGTGACGTCACAGCAAAGTGTGATAATTTATCCTCATATAAATACATATTAAATACATATAAGACGAAGAACTGATACATGGATAAATTATGGATATATTAACCAGGCATGAATATGTAAGATATGTACTTGTTGATCTTTTCGTTCTTCAGCAGCTCCCAAGAACCGCGGCCAAATGGCATAAGAGTCCAAAAAGCGATTGATGCAGTTCTCGCGATCGGACTCCTGACAGGTGGTGGTATAACAACCCCGAAACATTGAAAAGTCAAATTGGTTTATCTATAACGGTATACAACGGTATATAATGGTAATATATAGTATATACGGTTTAATCATCTATGGTATAATCATCTATAGTATATATGGAAAAATCTGGAAAATTGTTTATCAATGGATTGGTTTTGTTGGGAAAATCTACAGGAAAACATGGTTAACTTACCATCAAATTGATCGGGTTTTCGTGTAAATTTTCCCATCATCCAATTCTATGAAAAATTGGTTTCTATTTCCCATATGCTCCATGGTGCTGGTATATTTACCTACAAAACTGGGTGATTTATGTTGCGCAAACGTTGGTAAATATTCCATAACATGGAGCATATAGGTATAAAACAGCGTTGAAGAACGTGCCATAAGAGTTCTATCTTTTTGCAGATTTGCTTTATAAGAGGAAATCCATCGAAATCCCATGACAAAGTCTGTATGTTGGTGGTTTCAACCCCTCTGAAAAATATGAGTTCGTCAGTTGGGATTATGAAATTCCCAACTGAATGGAAAGTCATAAAATTCATGTTCCAAACCACCAATCAGATAATGGGAATACTTGTAATGGCTATATAAATCCCTATTTATGGATTGATGATCATCCTTCAACATAGGAAAACAACTCATGTTTTGACGGGATTCAGCGCGAGCGGTACATCGCCGCACATCCTCCCTTCCTGAAGGGGGTGGGATGTGAACTACAAAAGGGGTGAACCAGAAGTCTGTACAGCGAGGATCAACCCAAGCCAACTGCAAGTCAAGCAAATTAAGCCAACGGCAAAGCAAGCTAATTAATGGCAGAACTGTTGTTACGACGGTCACGGGCCTTTTGTTTGTATCGGCGGGTAACGATACGTTGCCAGACCTGATGTCTCTGTGCAATGGGCAATTCTTGCAATGGCCCAACATTGAAAGGCACCGGGGCAGCGAGCAAATTCAACGGAAGGTGGAAAGAGCCGGCCCCACCCAAGCGGGAGATATAGGAAAAGACGGCCTGGCAGGTCTCAGACGGGTTTGGCAAGCAAGGCCGGCACGGAAGACCAGCAAATGTACCAGAAAAACTGAAATGACGGAGTGATGAGCACTTCTTGGAGGAGAACACGGGAATGATATCGACCAAGGTAATCGTTTTGATGGCCAAAATGGCCTGTTGGAACGTAAATAAATCCTGGAAGCAGCACGGGTAGACGTCGGCAACAAGAGAGCTTCCTGCGCATTGTAATCCCAAAAGATTGCATCAGCTTTTTGACCACCAGTTTTGACTGGGGGATACATATTACTAAACAGGATGAAACGGAAAAGCATTTCATGCCAAGATATGCCCCAATCGTCTTTGCGGCAGTAATCTTTGGCAACATCTGGGGGCCATCAACACGCAGCAAGCCACGACACCACAGCAGCTGTGTAATTGGTGCCTTGCAGAATACCCTTAAAAGTCTCCTGGTCAACCTCATCAAGCTGGAAACAAGGCGTATAACTCGATGGGGCAAACTCCTTCAAGAAATCAAGGGCATCCTGGCCCATAGCCGGGGACGGCATGAGAGAGGATTCCGGACTGACATCAGGGCGAATTGGCTGTCCAACAATACTGTCAGCCTGCTGAAGTAACCCAATTCTGGTTTTATTCAAATCGACCAAATATCTGAACACCTTTTCCAAACGAGCAGATTCAGATTTTCGGAAAGCAGCGATGCCATCAAAGAGGGAACGGACACTCTTAGGGATATTGTTCAAGGTCGCAGTCGCGGAAAAGTCAGCCGCATAGTTTCCATACGACGTCCACAAGTCATGCCAGTCCTGAGCCTCGTCAATTGACCGGTGGCTCTTGGTCTTCAACACTCTGATTGTAGGGTGCCAAACATTCTGAATCTCCCGGATGATGTCAGCATTTTTAATCCTGTGATCAGGGAAGTTCTGCAGCTGTTGACGGAGAGCGAAGTCAATAAAGCAAACGTACGAAGCATCAGTAACAACAGGAACTTCAACATTATCTTCATACTTCTGAGCAGCGACCAAAGCCTTAAGAAAGGCAATAAGTTCAACTCTTGCAGCTGATTGGTGTCCGTAGACCAAACCACATCCAACCACACGAAGAAGAGGGCACAGCATAGACTGACCCATATACTCAGAAACATTCTGAATCTCCTGAATTGACACGCAAGACACGTCAGACACAACAGCCCAGCTGGCCAAGCGTGCATCAGGATCAGTCGGATGAATAGCACCCCCATCCGTGTAAAAAGTCACCTGAGTGTCAGCATCAAAACGAACCAAAGGGTACTCCCAGGTGATCGTTTTAACAAACAAACGTTGGAGTAGTAGATCAGGGCTGGCCTGAGCAATGGGTATATAGACCCAGTCAGGGCGCTCGTTGTGCAAAATGTGGACCGCCTCTGAATGATTACCCCGAATGTCAGACAACATGGGGCACTCCAGGCATCTGTGAGGTCTATTGTCATCTTGACCACACAATGACTCATGTTTTGACCAATCAGTCTATGTCCTAATGTCCATCCATGTCCTAATGTCCCAGGGCACCATGGATCTGCATTCTGAACTCCAAAAACTTCGACCCACAGAAAACCAACCAGAACCCAAGAAATCAACGATCAATCCCCCATTTCCAGTGATAAAATGAACTCATTTTCAGTGGTTTTCTAACATGTTAAAAGCTAGTTGTTTCAAAACATAGCTAACTTAGTTTATAACATGTTAAAACTAGCCCAACTTGGATATGAGACATCAGTGGAAAGGGTTTACTGGAGTTTACTGGTGTTCACCAACTCCTGCGCCCGGTGGCCCACTCCTGCGCCGTAAATCCACAGGCCGCAAGCAACTTGGAAACCGAGGCATCGGAACAAAGCTGGGACAGGTAGTCCCCTGGGCATGGCTTGTCCCATGGGGATTTGCCAACGGGAAGACCATGGGAAAACCATAACCATTGTGATTTTTTATGGGACGTTCGAATCCATGGGATTTTCGAGGGAATCTATAGGATCCACCAAGAACATCCCAGTTTTTCTTAGGAAAAACAGAAACTGAATTCAAGAAAGCATTTATATGGGAAAATTTTCACCAGAAACCCGCAAACCCTGGGCATGAAACACCGGTTCTACGGTTTTCTGTTTCACCAATTCTGGGACGGAAAAGCTTAGGATCTAACCTAGCAAAAATATGGGGATGAAAGTATGTAAATGAAATGGCCAGGAATAAAACTCAATGAAAATGATGATCAATTGAGAATTGACTGGGAAAGATGTGGATTTCACCAACGAAAACATGGATTGAACCAGGAAACAGTGGGGAACAAATTGGATTCGAGCAGGAAAAATAAGGAAAATGATGATGAGTTGGAATCTAACCTGGGAAAAAGCGACAAAGATTTGTACTTTAAATGAGGAAAAATCGAATTTACAGAACCAGGAAAAAAAGGAAACATGGCGATGTAAGAAGGAGAAGTGAAGGAAACTCAAAATGTAACCAGCAACATGGGGCACGCGTTTGGGTGAGATGTTTGGGTATGTAAACCTTTGGTGAACGGTAGATGAAAATAGATGAGAATGGGTCAATAAATCAAGGCTTTGACCCATGGCCATATACCCATCATTGTTGGATTGCTGTAAAGCATCTATCTTCTGCAATCAGACATGGATTAATAGATGAGTCCCTATATCCAAAAATAAGCTTCGGTGCTGTCCCCAACAGCTGCAACGTTTTTTTTCAAATCTTTCTGAAGCGTGCTGCGGAGCCAAGCGGGAACCTTCTCCGGAACCCGTTGAACCTGGCTTGGCTTTGCACCAAGGCTTCCTGGAACCTTCTCCGGAACCTTCTCCAGAACCCTGTTGAACCTGACCTGGCTTTGCACCAAAGCCTCCCAGACGTTCTCCGGAACCTTCTCCGGAACCCTGTTGAACCTGACCTGGCTCTGCACTGAAAGCCTCTCAGACCTTCCGGCTCTGCGCCCAAGCCTCCCAGACGTTCTCCGGAACCTTCTTCGGAACCCTGTTGAACCTGACCTGGCTCTGCACCAAAGCCTCCCAAACCTTGCGGCTCTGCGCCAAAGCCTCCCAGACCTTCTCCTGAACCTTCTCCGCACCCTGGTTGAACCTGACCTGGCTCTGCACCCAAGCCTTCTCCGGAACCTTCTCCAGACCCTGGTGAACCTGACCTGGCTCTGCACCCAAGCCTCCGGAACCTTCTCCGGAACCCTGTTGAACCTGACCTGGCTGCACCAAAGCCTCCCAGACCTAGGCTGAAGACCCCATTAGCTTACACTGTTGGGGAAAAACACACTGCCAAAGCTTGCTGAAGGGGAAAATTGCGGTAAATTGGTTAAATCACTCATTTTCACCTTTTGTGGTCCATTTGTGGTGATCAGGTTGCATACAATAAGCTGCAGCAAGCCTGTAAATTGGTAGATCCTGGCCACCACACGAAATTTACAAGGGTTAATGATGAAACACCAAGCTATGCCCGCCTCCGTTGAGAGGATCTTGACATGCCCAGCACATGAACGCCAGCACATCCAAGTTGGGATTCCAAAGGTTTCCTGCAGGTTCCGATCCCATCTTCCCAGTTGGACTATGTGGCTGACCCACAGCAGGAATTCGAGACAAACCTATATGGTAGAATTGGCATGAAGACCTCTAGAACTGGAATGACCTTGGGATGCATTTGCATAACTGGACTTCCATGACTGGGGTTGATTTCAAGCGTGTCTTTTTCACCCACTTCTTGCCAAGCGCGCGATTCAACTTCCCTATGAGGAGACACCCCAACAACACCAACCAACAACCACCAATAGTTGATTGATTAACAATCGGTCACCTTTGTGGACGTCAGATAGTTCATGGAGCTGGCTATCCAACCTCATTAGGGACCCCGGTCACTGGGTCTATGGGAAAGTAATCCCAGTCTTGACGGGAGCCAGGC
Organism: Cladocopium goreaui; assembly: GCA_947184155.2. Classification (NCBI taxonomy): domain Eukaryota; class Dinophyceae; order Suessiales; family Symbiodiniaceae; genus Cladocopium; species Cladocopium goreaui. The sequence goes on from CAMXCT020006534.1 coordinate 269,833, forward strand.
TAAACCAGCAAACCATAAACATGAGTAACCGAAACCCCCGCAGACATGGTACCCAAAGATGCAAATGGAAAGTCCTCCATTTGCACAGATCATCTAATTATATACTATGTGCAAGAAAATGGGGATTGCCAGTGTATTTGTCAGTTCTCAGAATGATTTATTGAAGGGTAAGACACCATCCTTCCTGATTACATCATGTCATACATTGTCGTGCTGTCCAGTTGGAAATAGCCAACTATGTGTAATGGGCTGAGTCTAGACCAACAAACACCACGGGGGGTCCCTACCGGCATCAGCCTGCCATCTCGGCATGCGACACATCAGGAGCCGCAGGTGCAGCTTCCCACCAGGGCGTCTCTTTGTCGACCTGCAGCGACGCCAGACGTTCAGAAATGCACTTGGTGTGAAATTTTCAATGTAGAACATTAGCAGTGATTTACAATGATATACACCTATGTATGTATATATATATATATATATGTGTGTGTGTGTGTACTCTATATATATATATATATATCATTACGTAGTCTTACCTCTAAGAATTAACGAAATCCTACTGCTTGAGGTGAATGCAGGCCAACATTTTCGAGACGGTTCTGGCATGGTAAAATATGCAAAGATGACTCATTTCCACGGGAAAGATCCGATGTCAATGGGGAAATATGATGATAATCCTTTGGAATTAGGGGTCACATGTTCCGACAAAGCTGGAGTATTCTTCACATAATCCATCCTTTTCTGTCTTTGAGACCTCTTTGGTAAATTGAGACTGGACGTTGTTGATTCGCTCAATCGATCAAGCTAGATTGGCTATGGGCAAAGCGGGAATCCAACCTAGAAATGGAATATGGCGAAATGTATAGCAACCCCAGAAAAGATGCTGAAAAAGTGTTTCCAGAATGGTTTACGGTTATGGCCCTTTACCAGTCATAAGTACTTATAACACCTTATAACTCCAATTTATGGAATGTATAATCCTATCTATGACCAGTTATAAGTAATAAATGGCCATAACTGTAGGTGATATGTCCACACTTTTTTGATATCTCCCCACCTGTCAGGTTAGCGTTGTTGGATTTTATGCCAGCTGTCCCGCCTCCTCTTCACCCGAACAGCAAGCTCAGGATCAGAGTGATCCCCGCCTGACCTCCGCTGCAACGCTCGATCGCAGTGTTCCCCGCCGCACCCGGACAGCAACCTCTGGAGCAAAGTGTTCGCCACCAGACCTCAACTGCAAGCGATCGCAGTGTTCCCTGCCGGACCCGGACAGCAAGCTCAGGATCAGAGTGCTCCCAGCCAGACCTCAACTGCAAGCGCTAGATCGGCAGTGCTCCCCGCCGGACTTAAACGTTTACATAGCGAACTGGAGAATCCACCATTTTGAATAGGTAAATCAACTATTTCTATGGCCATTTTCAATAGCAAACTGTTAAATTATTAGAGGGTATCGGGTATCATCCGGTTAGTTCTACGGTTGGTTAGTTCTACGGTTTCTATGGTTAGTTCTATGGTTAATCGGGTTGCCCTCTGGTAATTTAACACTTTGCGAACTTGAAAATGACCATAGAAATAGTGGATTTACCCATGGAAAATGGTGGATCTTTCCATAGTTATGTTACAGCAGTTGAATTATGGAAAATCACCATGCTATTAATGGGTAGATCAACTAATATCAACATATATCAACTATTTCTATGGCCATGTTCAATCGCTTTTTGTATGTTTACCAGGCCGGGTATCATCAACCACAAATGTGATCTCCAGCCTCCAGGGGCAAATCCAAAGGCAAAGCTCGGACAGTACCCTGCTGTGGATCCCAGACGCTGCCTGAAGCGCAGTTGGTCGATGAAAAAATGGCGGTCAAACTCACTGCCCCATGACTTTCGGTGTACCCGTGAACATACCAAAATTTCTCTATTTTGGACATGAACACCTATATTATCTATATATATATATACATCTGTGTGTATATAATATATATATATATATTACTTGGTGGTTCATCCCAGTTAGTAAGTGGATTATAACCCCAGTTATAAGTGAACTAACCCTACTTAGCCCAGTTATAACCAGGGTTATAACCTACTTACTAAGTGGGGGTGAACCACCAAGTCTATATATACATATTCATGCATCCGTTTTGGTGGGCTGACAATTCCCAAAAAAAATCGAGTGCGAATGGTTTCGCATGGATCGGCGGAAGTCATCCGGTCACTCACAGGCACCCAGGACCCCAATGGCTACGTTGCTTCAACGCGGGGAGCCCGTTTCAATAGCTAAGTTGGTGCCAATAACTACAATAACTGTGGCTTATGATATTTATAACTATACAGTATATCATATATAGTTCATGGGGGTTATAAACCAACAATGATATTTATAATGAACTAGTTAATGGTGTTTTTGAACCAACAAACATAACGGGGGGGCCCTACAACTAGTTAAGCAATTTTCATGGGGATTATAGTGGACCAAATCACTGGGGATGCTGTACGTTGGTTTAAGCGGTTGCTGTACGTTGGCCAACTTGTAAGCGCCATGATCTACAAGATTGGGCATCCCAGCTTTATGTTTGTTACCCGGCCTGGTAAACGTTTACAAAAAACGAACTGGAACATCACCATGCAAAAAAAAGCTGGGTAAATCAAATATTTCTATGACCATTTTCAAGTTCGCAAACTATTAGTCTAAGAATGAATAGCCACCCCACAGTTAGGATGAATCTCCGCCATAAATCCTTGCTCAACTTAGTGGCTCACATCAAAATTGTCCGGGTTAGCCTATCTTACTAGCTACATGTCCAATGTTCAACAATGCTTACTAGCTAAATTATGGTGAAGCATTTGTTGATCATTTTCTAGGTACAATTCCAGTCTCCATAATTCCACATCAGTATTGAAAAAAACCTATGGATATCCATTATCCGGAAATGAAGTATCACTATTTTCCATATAAAACAAGATTTTCCCGATCAAAAATCCTATGATTCCCTCGAAATTTCCAATAACTTGTAACTATTACAAGTTTACAAGTGATACATCCCTGGTTGGTGGTATACCTACCCTTCTGAAAAATATGAGTTCGTCAGTTGGGATGATTATAGATTCCCAACTGAATGGAAAGTCATAAAATTCCATGGTTCCAGTCACCACCGACCAGATTATATGTATATATATACATATATACGTACAGTTTGTAACCATATTATCAACCATTATTATAACCATATCATTGTCATACCATCATTATTAATCATATTTAACTAGTAAATTTTCACCACATTATCCAGATATAACCATATTTAACTATATATATATCCATACCCATAGGATCCATGTATGGCATATATGCTAACATTGGGGGTATATTGATGGTAAATGTTACCATATATAGCATACATGGATCCTATGGGATCTTACTTAACCATTATTAAGCCATATTTATATCCTATGATACCATATGGTTATTTAACATAGCCATGGAAAATCACCATTTATAATAGGTAAACCATCTATAAATGGGCCATTTTCCATGGCTATGTTAAATAACCAGATGGTACCCCCATCATTTCACCACATCTTTTACCCGCGCTTCCGCGCCGTTCAGCGCCTTGATCCAGCTCGGCTTTCCGACAACGCAGGTCACGGAGGAGCGCGCGCAAGCTGTGCAACACCGCCAGCAAGTGACACCTGGTGAATTCAATGGGAAATTCAGGAGGCTATCTGATGGGAGCATCCCGAAAAAAATCCCTATAGAAACTGTATGTATACATATATATATATAAATATATATATATCAATGGGAGATCTTCAGGATCCAACAGATGGAGGTACGTAAACATACCATATTGTTGGCCATATGAATTGTGGTGATCTTCCCTGAAATTCGGCCTCGTTCCCATCGACTGGTGGATTTCTGCGACAAGACACGGAGAGTATGGAAAAAAACACGTGTGAGAGAATCCATATAATCTCTAGATTCCATGATGTTGGATAATGATGTGTAATTATATAATATACTATATTTTTGCTCTCTCTCTCTCTATATATATATATATATCTATATGTATATATATATATATGTGTATATATATGGTCCCGTGTCCCGTGTTCCCACCCCCCCCCACCCCCCCCCCAATGGGATGGGGGGGGTATGATGCCCCTGTGGTGGT
>CAMXCT020006534.1:274103-294155 GCA_947184155.2 Cladocopium goreaui
TTGGTGGGGGGGGGAGGGGGGGTGGCCAACGCTGCACCATATATATATATATTATATGAACTATACATAATTATAGAAATGTATTAGAGACAGTTAGACAAAGACACAACTCAAGTACCGGTACTTGCTGGGTCAGAGGTTCATCGGGACTACAACCCCTTTTTTGTTGCGGGAGCCATGAATTTGAACTGGTTACCCTCCAGCAAAAAAACATAGATGTAGAAAACCCGCCATGTGTACACCATCTTCCCAGGGAAACCCCATTGGTTTCCACATCTATGTTGGTACCCTGGGGTAGTCATACAATTTCACCAATATTTCACGGCTTTTTTAGAACTACCCTCTGGTAAACGTTTACATAGCGAACTGGAAAATCACCGTTTGGAACAGGTAGATCAACTATTTCTATGGCCATGTTCAAGTTCGCAAACTGTTAAATTACTAGAGGGTATCGGGTATCATCTGGTTAGTTCTACGGTTGGTTAGTTCTATGGTTTCTATGGTTAGTTCTATGGTTAATCGGGTTGCCCTCTGGCAATTTAACACCATTGACCATGGAACTAACTATAGAAACTTCAGAGGGGACTCAGCTGACGGTCTTTGCATGTTTGCTTCATGTCAGCGGGCAGGAGCCATCTTGGGTGGCACTGTCCATGTTTTTTCGAGGTGCCCAAAAACGACCTAGGTACAGTACCCTCTGGTAAACTAACATAACTATGGAAAATCACCATTTTTAATGGGAAAATCCACTATAAATGGCCATTTTCAATAGCTATGTTAGTTTACCGGAGGGTATCGACCAAGTTAAAACTGGGAGGCACCACCTTGCAGCTAATTGAGTTCGTCTACAATATACCCCATCAAAAAGGTTCGGTTGCACCAGACTACCCTTCACAAGTCTGTTTCCCCAATACACCCATATCAAGTCTCTTGCATCTTCCATTATATCCCAATATATCCAATTATAGTCGTATAAAAACACCATGGAATTACTATTGCAAAACATAACATAGCGATGAAACAGCCATGCAAATTGCTTGTATATCCCAAATTCTACCTCAACCAATTTGGGATAAATTTACCAATGAAATCCCTATAAAATAAAAACCCTATAACATCCCTACATTTCATTGGACCTATTCATAGAATTTTGTAATTTATATATGTCCAATATTGTCCAATGAAATCCCTCGAAAATTGCCACAGAAAAAAAAAAAACTGCCGTTTTGGAAGCACCCGAAACTCGCCAACACACGAGTCCCCCGATCCGCCGATCCGCCAATCCGCCGCGGCACCCGCGGATCTGATCCGGAAGGCCCGGGAGCGGAGTTTCATCGGGGGTATAGACCATGGTATACATCTCCAGCAGCGGAGTGGAGGCATGGCTGGTGGCATGTTCACCTGAAACCCTGCCCGCTGGTGGCAAGGTGGGCCATTGAAAATCATCATTTTTCACAGGTAAATCATCTATAAAGGGTCATGTTCAATAGCTATGCGAATTTACTGGAGGATAATTCACAACATCTGATGTTCGTCGGCTTCTAAACATATTTCAGGGCCATGTCCAGTGAATTCCATATTTGGGGCACTCAAAAACATATGGTCAGAGCCATGTCCAGTAATTTAACCTGCATTTAATCATGAGATGGGCCGTTGAAGCTAAAACGACTACGCACAAAAGGGTTGCATCTGTTTTTTTTACTATTGCACTATATCCATATCATTATTTCTCATTAAATTATATCTACAATTGGTATCCTCCAAAAAATCCTCTTGTTGCCACGTTTGATGACACCCCTCCGCTTCACCTCCCATTCCAAGCCGAGGCACAAAAGGGTTGCATCTATATATATATATATCATTATATCCACTAGTATCCCATGAATATCCGTCAACAATTCCTGGTTGGTGGTATACCTACCCCTCTGAAAAATGATGGAGTTCGTCAGTTGGGATGATGACATTCCCAACTGAATGGAAAAAATCCATTAAAATCCTTTTAAAAAAAAAAAACATTAAACCACTATAATCCATTATTGCCAAGTGTTTCTGGAAAGTCATCAAATTCCCAGTCAGTCCAGTCACCATCAAAATCCATGGTTCCAGTCACCACCAATCAGCTACAATGTGCCCCCCCCCCAGTTATAAGTTGGTTTAGATTCGCCCCAGTAACTAGTTCGTTATTTGCGTACCATAAACCAGTTCGTGAAATTGGAGTTATGTGAACACCAACTGAACGCTATCCAACGGGGGCCTCACATTGTATGTTAGTAAGTGGATTATAACCCCAGTTATAAGTGAACCTTGCCCCTACTTAGCCCAGTTATAACCAGGGGTTTTTCACCTACTTACGATTCGTGGGGGTGAACCACCAAGTATGAAAATCGTTCCCATTTGCCGAGGCGCAGAAGGGTTCGTATTCCAAGTTGGTGATGGTCTCGCGGAGCACCGCATCCCTCCGCTGGAACTCCTCCGCCTTGATGCAACTGGGACGGACCCAGCGGTCGCAGAAGATCTGCTGAAGATCCAAGGGGGCCGGCTCCTCCAGAACCGAAACAAAAATGGCTGACATGGCCATGGGCAACGTTTTACGGGGATAAAATGGGAATAGTACATAATATATATATATATAATCTGTATATAAATATTTATCTATATATATATATGTGATGCGATATATTCTGTAGAATATATTAATTATGTGTATGTTTAACAGAGTTTTAACATCAACCAACTTAATATGATCAAATGGGTCGGGGTCATCTTTCTGTCAATGAGAATTCTCTTAGCCATCATGCGACCGTCATCAAATATAGGTCATATGGGTATATAATCCACAATTTTGACCATGGCACAAGTGATCGTGCTTGTTTCACAACAAGAAATTCGCCAAAAAGGTCTTCTCCTGATTGCAATTTCCGCATCATGCAGTTATGGCCAGGAATCCCCACTTTTGGAACGATAACCCCAATCATAACCGTAAAAACGACAGGTTTCTAGGGCTTTAAGTGTGCCGCTGTCGAACTGCTTCAGTCTAGATGATTGCATTCTCACCCCTGGATTATGACTCCTGCAACTGGTTGGTTATATATCACCATAATTGGTTTTCTTGGCCAGTTGGAACTGTGAAAAGGGCTATACCTGTAGCTTGTCCACATCTATAGTTAATATCCTATGAGTATCCCATTAGTGTCCCAATTACTTATCCCATAGAACTTCACTGTGAAAACCATATAAACCATAGATATATCATATATCCCATAAAAAATCACTTATTCATTGTCCCAATTACTTATCCCTATTCAACATGAATCCATAGAAGTCACCATCGAAGTCACTGTGACCCCTTGTGACCCCCTGACGCAACTGTGAGTCCTTCAGAAGTGGGGACAAGTGATGCCCAAATTCGCCGTTCTCTTCTTCCAGGAGTTGCAGCAACTGTGGCAGCACAGCGATGGAAACGCCTAGCGGATGCAGCCACAGAAGATGCCCTTTTGGCTTTTGGGAACATGGAGCGTTTGAAGCCATGAAAAAATAGGGAAAATGGGGGGTTCAGCCAATACCAAAATAGGGATTTTTTGCCATGAAACATAGGGAACATGGAGACATGGAGCGTAGGGAAAATGGAGCTTTAACGCAGAAAAAAACGGGGATTTTGGTTCCTGCTTTTGGATAATTAGTTACCAGATGTTACCAGGTACCATGGGTATACAATGCTCTTTTTACATGCTTGGATCACCGGGAAGATCAGACTGTCCTCGTAACTGCTTAGGAACTGGGCTTCGAACATGCAACTTATGGGACCCAGGAAACGGGGACGACTTAACTCACACCAGGGCTGACCGACTTAAGACAAGTAGGATGATCCTCCAAGTACAGTCGGACATGATCATTGGCCAATTTCGACAGTTTCTTCTCAGTTTCTACACATGTTTCTGTGACTTCGTTGATGTTCAGCAATTCTTTCTGTTCGTAGACCCAGAGGGTCTAAGCTCTTGAAACAACTGGCCGAGATGTGCACATCAAGGCAGTGTTCTGCCCTCCGAGGCTGTGGTAACCTGAATAACACCACTTAAAACCCATTCCCAGAGACTGCTGATGACTTGCAAATGCCAGAGATTTCTTGGATACGTGAAATTTCGGAAGGTTCAACTACAACAAGCACATTTTCAAATTGTATCATTGACCACTATTTAGTAATGCCTTAAACTCAAAACATCCCCAATTCTACCAGAAATGGGTAGCGTACACATGTCTAAACCATCCGAACCATTGGGGAGGCTTATTAACATGGGGGTATACGGTATACCTCTATTTTGCTGGGATGGTTCAATTTTTTTCCACCCCCTTTATTTTTATGGCATAAACTGTGGTTGGTGGGATGGAAACAACATGACAATTTCTCATAAAAAGGCCCTTGGTTTACTATTGTGTACCCATACTCGGGATGGTTAATCACAAATTGCTTGACATTGCTTTCTGGCTGGTGGTTGAGCCCTACCCCTCTGAAAAATGATGGAGTGAAAGTCAGTTGGGATGATGACATTCCCAATATGATGGGAAAATCATAAAATTCCATGGTTCCAGTCATATATACACAGTTAATAACAATATTATAAACCATTATTATAACCATATCACTATCATATCATCATTATTTTCCTCATATTTAACCAGATTCATCATGGCACTTGGGGGAATTGATCATGATTCAATCATGATATATATATATATATCATGATCCCACACACCGAGCCCAGGGCGACTTGACCTTAAAAAAGGCCGAGCTTCCGTCCAGGATCTCCAAAGTGGCTGGAGGAATGCCTGGTTTCGTGACGGATCATGTCACCGGAAAATCTGGAAGAATCGATGTTGAAAACTTGGTGAAATATGGGGCTTGGATTTTATTATATAGTATATATCAATATAATGTATATATAGATAGATATTAATGTATATATATATATATTAATGTATATGTGTATATATATATATATTGGGGGGGATGTTGACCTAGAGATACGCAGCAAGTGGGAAGATTCTTAGCAACGCTGGTTAGAGCCCCATTGTACCCATTGTGGGACTTTGGATCGCCAAAGTTCTCTAGCAGATGCACGTCCACTTGCGAAAACTCACGTAGAGCTGAGTAAGGTAGACCAGTGTCTTAATGGAATTTGGGTGGTACGTTTCTTCTCGAAACTTTCACAGAAATCTGAAACATTCTGAAACATTCTGGTCATTTTTGTGTCCATACCATCCATGTGATGGTATATTTCCCAACATTTACTCTGATATTGGCCTAGCTAAAACAAATATACCATGCATGGTATGGTAATCAATCTGGGTAAATTGTAATAGTTCACTAACCTGAATAGTTCGGCCATTTGGGGATGATGTCCCTTATTAGCCATGATTCCAGGGTTCGGGAGAACAGTGAGGTCGTTAAAATTTACCCAGATGTATGGCTTAGGAGTTAGGGATCTCCAAAATCTCACCTACTAGATCTGCATGGTTCCCACCTGAAAGCTCATCTTGGATGTCGTCATGATCCAAAACCTTCATGGAGGGCTCGCAAGAACCTGAGTAAAATGCGGGGTTCTTCAATGGGGATATACATATTTTATGAAAAACTATACATATAATATACAGAGTAATTGGGGGGATACACTAATATACAGTCAACATAAAACTTGGGTATATGTGTGAGTGGTTCCTCTAAGTTTGGGGATCCGAAGTTATCATCAAAATCAGACATCATCGGTCATTTGAGAGGAGGCGAAAACAGTGTTACCCTCTGGTAAACTAACGTGACTATAGAAAACCATCATTTTTTATGGGTAAATCAACTATAAATGGTCATTTTCAATAGCTATGTTAGTTTACCAGAGGGTAACAAGGGGTACTCCAATTTGCAGAACAATCCAAATGGAAAAATAAAAAACGCTAGCAAAAACATGGGAAAAAAACACTTAAAACAGTGGGGATTTAATCTTCAAATATCTGAAAAAATATTCATTTTCCTCTGTCTTACCAGCAAAAACAACAGGACAATATCGGACCAAGGGATTGATTTGGCCTACCAATCAACCCCAACTAATCAAGAAATATTCCGGATTCTCCCTGAAGTTCCGCAGCCTCACAATCACCTTTCATCAGCGGGTTGATCTGGCGGAAACCCAGGTGCCAAAATTTGGGATGGCCGGGATGCCGCTCTACCACAAGAAAAAAAACATAGTGGTTTGTTAACAAATCAAAGTATAATGACATCTCAGAATGTCTACTTATACGTAATATATTTTAATGTCGTTCAATAGAATTGTTTGTATACTTATAACATCTTATAATCAGCACAATATCTGAATATCACATCTGGTTGGTGGCTTGAACCCCTCTGAAAAATATGAGTGAAAGTCAGTTGGGATGATGATATTCCCATATATTACAGTATGGAAAATAAAGTTCATGTTTGAAACCACCAACCACTTTTAAGTATGTTATATAAAGTTATATATATATATGCAGTTGACAACCATATTATTAACCATTACCCATAGGATCCATGTATGGCATATATGCTAACATTTGGGGTATATTGATGGGATCCATGTTACCACATATAGCAGCACCATGGATCCTATGGGTTATTATAAAACCAAATTATTATCATACCATCATTATTAACCATATTAACCATATATTATTAATCATATTAACCATATTAACCGTATTTAACCCAGATATCCCCAACACTTCACCCATCAAAGTCCAACAAAATCGCCGCGACACCCAGGCGGGGCAGGATCCAGCGGACCCAATCGCGGGAGACTTGCAACTCAGCCAGTTGCATCCGGGCCAACTTGTCCAAGACCTGTCCACTGGTCATCTCACATAATGGGGGACATAACTACAATAAGTGGCTGAAAAACCATGGTTTATGGATGTTTATGGTAGATATAAGTATAGTTAATGGGGATCAATAACAACTACCCTCTGGTAATTTTAACATACAATGTGAGGCCCCCGTTCGATAGCTAAGTTGGTGAACATAACTCCAATTTCACTATGGTTTATGGTACTTATAACGAACTAGTTACTGGGGCTTATAAACCAACTTATAACTGGGGGGCCTCACATTGTAGCTATTGAAAATGGCCATTAATAGTTGAGTTTCCCGTTAAAAATAGTGATGTTCCATAGTTATGTAAACGTTTACCAGAGGGTAAATAAATCATATCAATTATCAATCAATCAAGAAAAATATGTTAATTGATAAATATATCGGAGTTTTCTTCCTATTCTTCCAATGCAACAGTTATCAATCAAAAAATATGTCTAACATGTCTAACTACCCATCAATCGGTCAGTCTAGGATCAATCAATCATTCAATCTATCAGCTAGATATCGAAGATACTGAAGCGGACAAAATCTGGGATTTCACCCGCCAAAAATTGGTGTTGCCAAAAGCATTGCGAATTCTGTACCAAGATTGATCAAGTGACTGACTGAATTACTATCATATTCACCAACTTGAAATATGCGCGGATGCGCATGGAATATCTTGGAATCCCGTGAAACATCACAGGATGTTCTCATAAACTCGCCACGACATGACTCAAAAACTGCTGCCACATGACACCAAAATTCCCATCATATCTCGATAAAATGGTGTGGTATCCCCAAATGCTCCATCCCTATGGATCCATGGCCACTGTCTGAGAAGGTACGGCTAACCCTCCGAATTATAGTAAATTATACCCCAGTCCCAATTCCTAAGAAGGTACGACTGGATCCATAGGGGATGTAATTATCGAGTATTCACCAACATTTAGCCGAAAACATGCCAAGTTTGCAGGCAAACAATCCCTTCTCCCTAATATTTTACACCCAGAAACCATGCTTCGAATTTTTTTTACCATGGTTTCTGGGGGGCACCATGGTATAACAAGATTAACCATGGTAAACCATTAATTACCCTCTGGTTATTTAACATAGCCATGGAAAATTGCCCTTTTATACATGGTTTACCTGGTAAAGATGGTGATTTTCCATGGCTATGTTAAATAACCAGATGGTAATTAATCATTATAAACATGTGGGTAGATAATAATACTTCGATAAAGTTCGGCTATTTTGGAATAGTTACATAAACATACATAACATATCATAAAATACATTCACCATCATTCCAGGCTTCGGGAGAACAGTGAGGTCCTTATATTTTTTCCAGATCTATGGTTGATGATGGATGTAATGGTTACATCTAGCTGTTATTTCACTTAAAACATGTGACATCCCATTACATCAAAATTAAATGTCATTAAATCATCATGTTTCACAGTTTATAAAATCTCACTTTTCGTGGTTAAAACATGTTAAAACATGTTAAAACCCAGTGAATCCACATGGGAACCGCATCTTGTCCTCACCTCCTCGTGCTTTTCTTCGCTCAGCGCCATCTTCTTCTGCGAAGCGGGGCTCTCCACGCGCGCGGGCCGGAACTCCTGCCACGGAACTCCAGGGATGAACGGAATCCATGGGGAAGCCATGGAGTGAGCGCCAGAAGATGGATATCAACATGATTTACCAGGCCGGGTATATCCATATGAATCCCATTAATCACTAGAAAATATCCATATGAATCCCATTAATCACTAGAAAAATCTAGAAAATTGATATATAAATCACTATTGATGGATATCATGATATCAACAACTATAAATGGTACCCTCTGGTAAACCAACAGAACTATGGAAAATCACCATGCTATTAATGGGAAAATCCACTATTTCGACTCGGCCATTTTCAAGTTCGCAAACTGTAACAATCACCAGAGGTTAACTCGCAGCAGATATGGCCACACTGATTTCACTAGTGGTAACATCTACTTGTGAAGCGGAACCAAAATATCGGGCCAGTTCACCCAGGTAGCCCGGGTAAACCCCGGTTCTCACCTCAAAAAAAAAGTGAGCAAAGTGAGCAATCGATGTAGGATACTGGAAGAAGTATACCACTGCCAATCTTAGATAGCTTGCAAAAAGATAGCCGGTTTGCAAACACATCCAATCATTGTAAAGGATTGAAGTACTAAAAGTATAATAAACTATACGAAAGATTACTAAAGTAGCTATAGAGTGTTGTGGCTCGACCACTCCTCCATCTGTGGAAAGTCCAACCTGGCTGGAAGGTGTCTGAAAACGGTCTTTACGCATACCCCCCCAATAGCCATGTTAAACTAGAAAACGGTCTGATTCACCAATGGAATATCATGGAATCAGATTTACCCTCTGGCAAACTAACATAACTATGGAAAATCATCATTTTTGATGGGTAAATCCACTATAAATGGCCATTTTCATCCATTTTCAATAGCTATGTTAGTTTACCAGAGGGTAGGGATTCAGAAACGTATGTTTTTCACCAATGGACGGTTTTTCTTCCCCCTTCAGATTCATACCTTAGCAGACCGAAGTGCCACTCACCTTGAAGTCAGATCCCCTTAAAAATTCGACAAAAGACAAAAGAATTCTGGCTCTCCATATGTTTCAGACACCACATTTATATCAACATATGTATATATATATATATAATGTATATATAATTACGTATATATATATATACATATTTGACACTGAAGCCCTTCAAACTTTTGAGCACGTTTCAACATCCCCGTGGCTTGATGACATTGGAATCCCGTTCTTCGATGCTATTCACCAGGCACTATAATTGCAACCACATTTCGAGCATCTATAAGACACAACCATATGATGGAAATGATGGGTATGTGGGGTAAAAAACCAGCCATACTTGGGGATATTGTTACTTTTTATTAATGGTACCCTCTGGTTATTTAACATAGCCATGGAAAATGGCCCATTTATAGATGGTTTACCTATTTAAAATGGGTGGATTTTCCATGGCTACGTTAGTCATAACCAGATGGTATATAGTCTGGTTGGTGGCTTGGAACCATGGAATTTTATGACTTTGCATATATTGGGGATATATTATTTTAGTATATTTTTAGACTGGAAAATTCAATCCCAGCCCATGGAATTTTCCAAGTCCAGTTGCTTCTGGATTCGATGAATCCACCCGCTGTTCAAGATCTCCAACTGCACCGCTGTCCACGCCACGCGCGGCTCCGCCACGTTACCGTGACCGGCGGAGGGCAGCAGGTTGCGCAGCACGCAGCGTTGAATGGAGCGGCTCTGTAGGGTTTCCACCAACTGCTCTTGGAAGAAGAGATCTGCCAAATGAACCTGCAACTTGAAGACTTGGGCTCCAACAGATATGGCGATTTCATAAAATAATATAAAATCATATAAAATCCGCCCGCACCGAAGGTGCTGGGGCGTGATCTTCCGGATGGCACTCGTAAAAGGTTACAGGTTTAATGAGGGTCGATAACAGCGGCTGGTTGGGTTTGTTTGGAAGGTACCCTGGGAATCGAGGGCATCAAGCTGAAAGAAGTGGAGCAGGCAGAAGAAAAGAAGAAACAAGGTGAGCGGGTCAGAAATCCGAAAGCCATAGTGGACGTAATACGAAGATGACGCAAGTAGTGATGGATGTCTAGGAAACCGTTTCCCCTAGTCCTCCTCCGGGCTTTGGGGGGGGGGGGCATTTTTCGGCCAAAACCTCCTGTTTTTGATAGGTCGTGACGCTCGCCTTCAAAAAACACTGTAAAAAAAGTATGGAAGACACCTGTTCGTGAACGCGCCCGTCCAAAATCGGCAAGCGAAAAGTGAAAAAAACCCGTGTTTTTTAAACTAATATATCTCCCTAGTGAACCCAATCGTTCACCAAGCTACTCAATCTAGCTATCCTTTGGGGGCCTCACTAGCCCCAGTTACACCCTCTGGCAATCAAACGCAGCAATGGGAAATACCCCATGAGCGGAGGTTTTAATGGGACAACTATCTACAAATGGGGGATTTTCCATTGCCATGTTTGACTACCGGGTAATAAGTAGGGTAAGTAGACATAGTCTGTCATATTTGGGGTAACCCACTTGGGACTTGCGATGGGGTGAACCACAAGTACAAGGTTCTTCAGGGTGCTTGCCTTGTTTTCCGGGAGGGCTATGGCCACATGAACTGACTAAGTGAGAAGATTCGTGGTTCCATGGGATAGATCCCCACTCAATGATAATCAACTCCTTTGGGGAATCCTGGTCCAAACAACCAGGTGATAATTTCGTGAAGCAGTATACAGTGTACTCTATTAATCTCGATTATCATACTTGATTGTGCCATATATCATACTAGATTATAATACATATATTTGCTGGTTGGTGGTTTCAAACATTTTTTATTTTCCATAATATATGGGATAATCCTTCCTATATATTGACTAATATTTTTCAGAGGGGTTGAAACCACCAACCAGTTTGCCATGGTCAAAACATGGTTTATTTTGGATAAATGGGGATGGTCATGCCCGAATTGATTGGGGTTGATGTGCCAATGAGAAGGAATCCCCCATGATGGTGGGATGACCACATACAATATGATTGGCCTTGGCACGTTATATATACATATATATATATATGTATATATATATATACTATATACATGTATATGTGTATATATGTATATACATATGTATATATATACACATACATACTGTGTATATATATATACATACACATGTATATACACACATATGTATACATGTATACTTGTATATAGTGTATATATATATATACACTGTGTATATACAGTAGCTATTATGTACAATATCTATCAATGGATCACCAGTACATCTGATCAAGTCATCCCCCCATTAATATCCCATTGATATCCTATAGATTTATCATCCTATGAAATATTCCATATAGACAGACAGAGATACCAAAATACACCGATACATTAAAAATAGAAACCCTCAAACAAAAACACGATGCAGCCCACGAACCCGAATGCTCACACGTATGTTAATTGTACAGATGTCGAAACACATGGATAGGCAGGCACCCAGAACACTTTTCTGCAATAGTTTATGTGAACAGTCTTGTACATATTTTCCATATTACCAGTCTACAGTGTGGAGTGGAAAGTGTAGGATGTGGAGTGTGGAGTGGAAAGTGTAGAGTCTAGAGTGTGGAGTGTGGAGTGTAAAGTGTAAATTGTGGAGTGTAAAGTGTGGAGTGGGGTGTAGAGTGTGTAAAGTAAAGTGTAGAGTGTGGAGTGTGGAGTGTAGAGTGTAAAGTGTAGAGTGTAAAGTGTAGAGTGTAAAGTGTAGAGTGTAAAGTGTAGAGTGTGGTGGAGTGTGGAGTGTAAAGTGTAGAGTGTGGAGTGTAGAGTGTGGAGTGTGGAGTGTAGAGTGTGGAGTGTGGAGAGAGGAGTGTAAAGTGTGGAGTGAGGAGTGAGGAGTGCACAGTGTAAAGTGTAAAGTGTGGAGTGCATAGTCTAGAGTGTAAAGTGTGGAATGTAAAGTGTAGAGTGTAAAGTGTAGAGTGCGGAGTGTAAAGTGGGAAGTGTGGAGTGTAGAGTGTGGAGTGAGGAGTGTAAAATGTAAAGTGTAAAGTGTAGAGTGTGGAGTGTAAAGTGTGGAGTGTGGAGTGTAAAGTGTGGAGTGTAAAGTGTGGAGTGTAAAGTGTGGAGTCTGGAGTGAGAAGTGTGGTGTGTGTAGAGTGTAGAGTGTGGTGGAGTGTGGAGTGTGGAGTGTGGAGTGTGGAGTGTAGTGTGTGGAGTATGGAGTGAGGAGTGTGGAGTGTAAAGTGTGGAGTGTGCAGTGGGCAAAGTGTGGAGTGTAAAGTGTGGAGTGTAAAGTGTGGAGTGTGGAGTGAGGAGTGTAAAGTGTAGAGTTGGAGTGTAAAGTGTAAAGTGTAAAGTGTGGAGAGTGTAAAGTGTAGATTATAAAGTGTAGAGTGCAAAGTGTAAAGTGTGGAGTGTAAAGTGTGGAGTGTAAAGTGTAGAGTGTGGAGTGAAAAGCGTGGAGTGAGGAGTCTAAAGTGTAAATTGTGGAGCGTGGAGTGTAAAGTGTAGAGTGTGGAGTGTGGAGTGGAAAGTGAGGGGTGTGGAGTGTAAAGTGTAGAGTGAGGAGTGTGGAGTGTGGAATGTGGAGCGTAAAGTGTAGAGTGACAACCTGCTTGGAAACCTTCGAAAAGGAGAGGTTTTGCAGGTTCCCCCATAGACACAGCGAGGCAACAGGAAAACCAGAGACTCGAGACGAGACACGTGGGAGCATCAAAACGAGCATTTCGTGCGAGACTTCCTCCAATTTTCACACTTTGTAGCTTCAAAATCGACGTTTTCCTACGAGTTTTCGTAGGAACCTCTAAATTTTGCAACCTCAAAATCGATGTTTCGTGCGAGGCTTCCGTCAATTTTCAGCACATCTGACAAAATGCCACACCTGCCACGGAATCTGCACCTTGTCGCCACTTGACACAGCCCTGCCAATGCGATTTGCAACACGACACGTCTAAAGTGCTGCGCCTGCCATGAAAACTGCAGTGCATCTTCTGAAAACGTCGCAAAAGTATTGCGCCTGCCACACAAAACCATTTTCGACACGTTACAAAACACATCTGAATGTCACGAAGTGCCACGCCTGCCACGCAAAACGAAGCAACGAGAAGTTTGAAACCTACAAGAAGCACCCAGTCTGCAAAACTTACCATAGGCACGGCCATACGGCAATCGCGCGAACGGTTGCGAACGGTTGCGAACGTAAACGCGACGTCGAGCGAACACACCCTCAGCCCCCAGACCCCCAGAGTGAAACGGGAACCCTTGCTATGCATTCGGGAAAAATCAGATAGAATTCCTAATTTTCGTACCATTTTTCAAGATATCTTGCACCAGTTGAAAACGGTGGTTTATCCCATTATTCACAGGGTTTCAACCATCCGTTTGGTGGCGCAGGATTTTGCAACCATCCACAGTACGTTCTCTATAAATGTACATCACCTTTTGAGGGTTTCACAATTTTTTACTGGGTAAATCAACTATAAACGGCAATTTTCAATAGCTATGTTAGTTTACCAGAGGGTAAATCCCATTAAACCACCATTTTGTTGGTTAAACCCCATCAAAACCACCATTAAACCACCATTTTCCTATGGGGTGGTTGCGACCTGTAGGCCATCCGCGACCTGGAGATCTTCCTGGAGAAGGTGCGACAGATCCACGGCCACGACGGTCTGTGCGCCACAGCGGCGCTGCTCCACGAATCGGGGCATCCCACGTTTCGACACGTCGCACGGCTTGGAACGGCGCTTGGAGAAGCTACGGGGTAAACACCGGTGGTTTCTTCGGTGAAAGGTCGGAAAGGTTGGTTGATTTTTATTGATGAATTTAGTTTGTTTTGGATTGATGTGATGTGATTTGGGGTGGTGGATTTTGATCGACTTGTTCTGATTGGTTGCATTTATTCATTTCTTATTCAAGGTTGTGGATATTTATTGATTGTTTTTTTTGATTCCTCTTTTTTTAGGAGGTTGAATGCCCGCCCAGCCTGTGGCTGGTGTAACAGGTTTGCGACGATTGGAACATAACCCTCGTGACTATTGGAACGCACTAGGCACAGTTCTAGGCATGTTCAAGATCTCAGATCATGGGGATTCAACAAACCTTATGATAAAGATGAGTAGTCCTATGACTAGGATTGTAAGATTGGGATTGTAAGATTTAACAAACCTCAGAAACCTCAGTCCCAACTAGTCATTTATCATAGTCCCAATGATCATAGTAGTCCTATGTTTGTTGAGTCAATTTTTCAGTGCCTCTGGTAAACGTTTACATAACTATGTAAAATCACCATGCTATTAATGAGTAAATCCACTATAAATGGTTATTTTCAAGTTCGCAAACTGTTAGTTTACCAGGCCGGGTAGTTTCAGTGGATCATCATTCAATTTTTGAGGACATTTGGATTCACTGGGGATTCCTAGTCACCCTTCAGGGTCGGTGACCCGTAGGCCGTAAACGTCACCAGGATTTTCGATGGGAACCATTGGGAACCCCACTCTGACTGGACTTGGCCAAAAAGTGTACAGACTCTCCACTTTTTTCAGTGCATGGTTGCGAGTTATCCTGCACCAGGCAGGGAACTTTCTGAAAGGTACGTATGAAAGAAACTATTTGTTTATATGGATATACCCTATGGTTATTTGTTACATAGCCATGGAAAATCCATGATAAATGGAGGTTTATAGCTGGGAAAATCATCTATAAATGGGTCATCTATTCTTAGGGAACTGTGAAACATGGTAAATTTCATGGGATTAGAATGGGATTTGGCCCATCCACCCAACTGGTGCGGGATTTCGCAAACATTTCGCAACCATCCACCGTATCACCGTATCAAAATCCTTCACTTTCTCAGCGGGATGACATTTTATGGGGAATAAACATCCATGAATGAGCCAGTAACTAGGGTACCGTTTGGGTACCATGGTTTTGACCCATAATGTCAACCCCTGATTAATAAACCATGGTTTATTAAGTTTATTAATTAGGGGGGGTACTCCTCCAATAGTCATTTCATCTAATACTTAAATGGTACCCCCCCAATTAACCAGCCGTTTGGGGTTTATTAGTCCAGGGTTGACCCATAACCATATAACATCCATTACACTTGTTATGAGTGGATAAGATGGCGGCAGGAACAAAATATCTGATGGCTCGCCACGTGGCCGTGCTCAGACACAAAACACACGTGGCTTTCCGTGGGTCACTGGAGAGAATTTGAGCGTGGCTGTGTCTAAAAATGGGGGATCAAACGGCCAGGCCGCTGACCGTAGCTGCCCGGCAACTCTATTTGGTTGGTATCAAGTCCACAATTGAATCATGATGGCTGCCCCATGAAAAATTACCCTCTTGCAATTTAACGTAGCTATTGGAAATGGCCCAGTCGAAATAGTTGATTTACGTATTCAAAATGGGTGGATTTTCCATAGTTATGTTAGTTGAACTATGGAAAATCACCATGCTATTGATGGGTAAATCAACTATTTCTATGGCCATTTTCAAGTTCGCAAACTGTTAGTTTACCAGGCCGGGTACCACTTTAAAGATGCTCATATTGGTGTTCATATGTCCCAGTCCCATGAATTTCTGCCACTCATCCACCCTCTGGTGGTCAAACGGGGCTGACAAATCCCCCCATGAAGTATTGGATCCCATTTATAGATTATATAGATTATATAAATGTGACATTCCATTTATTATAAATGTGATATTGTGATATATAATGGGATCTATAAATATAATCTAATCTATTGGATTCCATCTAAATGTGATTATATATAGATTATGAAAAACATATCACATTTAGGATTACATTTATAGATGATATAGATTATGTTTTTTTTCCACATTTATAGAATACCAGGGAAGTCTATTATCGATTATGAGTTGTCCATAGACACTGAAAAATGAGGATGTGACCATTCGCATGGAGAGCGACCTGTCAATGGAGGTGCACTGACCGAGATGGTCAGATCATGGGAAAGAGAGCAACATTTGAACACGGTGGTTTTTTAAACCTGGTGAAAAATGGAAAGAATACTGGGTAATAGTGGTGAATTATACGGTATAACCAACAAGAATGGATGAAGAATGGAGAATTGGAAGCTTCGAAGTGCAGTGAACTGTTCGTGAACTGTTGGTGGATTGATTTTACCCATACTTATTTGGAGTTACCATCTGGTTATGACTAACAGTTTGCCATGGAAAATCACCATGCTATTAGTAGGTAAACTTAGGTAAACCATCTATTTCAATGGGCCATCTATACAATGGCGAACTGTGAGTCATAACTAGAGAGTTAGTTTTCCAAGAAACATGGGGCTTTAGTTCGTCATGCTGTGCTGATCTTCTACGGTTCCGAAATGGGTGCCTTATTTTGAGATATGAGGATGACAGGCAAACGGATCACATTTTAAGAGTGCATCTCAGACTATTCAGAGTTCCTGCATGTTTTTTTTTTTTTCTTCTTTTGCACTTGACAACGTGGCAGTGTTTTTCTTTTATTCTGTCCTGACAGTTTTTGACGTGGCGTGGCAGATGCGCACTTTCAAAGCACCCTGTGCTGTGGACCATCAACAACAAGGGAAAACCTGCACTGTGCACGGGTGATTCAATGCTGGATCATGATGATAGATGTGTACTGATTGTTGTGAAGATTTTCACTCTCTAAATATACCAATTTTTTTTGCATAACCAAACTGCAGCTGTGTCACCCATTTCAA
The DNA here is from genome assembly GCA_947184155.2 of Cladocopium goreaui. Lineage (NCBI taxonomy): Eukaryota > Dinophyceae > Suessiales > Symbiodiniaceae > Cladocopium > Cladocopium goreaui. Next base: position 291,302 of record CAMXCT020006534.1, read on the forward strand.
CTGGTTTTCTTTGGTTCAAATAGCTTCATGTCATTTATATACGATCATCAAATCATATGAAATCACATGAAATCATATCAAATCATATGAACACATATCAAATCAAATCAAATCTTTGTTGGTCTTCTCCGCGAGTCACCACGCCTCATTGCTGTCAGGCTGCGCAGCAGCTTCGAAGCCTGCAAGCTTGGAGGCTGCGGCTGCGGCTGGGGACTGACATGTGGACGTTCACGCAAGATTTGGATATTGCAAAGTAGGGATATGGTATACATGAAGATCTAAATGTAAGATCAACGATACTATATACATATATATATATATACAATAAACATAAGATAAAATAACAATAAATAAACACGTCAGTAAGTAAATAGATATATAAATAAATAAAAAAATGAATGAATGAATGAATGAATGAATGAATGAATGAATGAATGAATCTATATCTATCTCTCTCTCTATATATATATAGATATATACATAAACAAATACACACATCCAAATAAACCAATAGATAAATATAATATATGTCCAGCAGGGATGGTGGTTATCCTTTGGTAGTGGGGAAGATTGGGCCTACCGCGAGGCCCCCTTGATAGAAGTTGGGTCGGTTGAAAGCTACCCATCGGGCTGCCATAGATCTACCCTTTTGTTGAAGACATGGTACTGGAGTTCTGGATCCTGGTACCCTGCTGTCTCACATTCCAGACATGAAGAGAAGGGTCATGTTGGGGCGTGAATAAGAACCCAGGTTTTCGGCTACCCTCTAGTTATTTAGCATAGCTATGGATAATGGCCACTGAAAATCGATGATAAACACTATTTGTGATTTGCTGTTCTTATGGTGGTTTCCCATAGCAAACGGTTAAATCGCTTAAATATCTTAGAGTCTTAGAGGGAACTTAGCTGCGATTTGTTGTTGAACCGCCGTCCCACAAGATTGGCCTCAAACATGGGGATCTGTCTAGTGACAATGGAGGGCTAGAGGGTTGCACGTGTCAGACCCCTGAATGATGAGAGACCCCTAGCACCGTTTCCCGTTTCGGTGCCATACTGAGTGGTTACCTGATGTTGACTTGTAACCTCTTGTCAATGGTAATTCCAGGATCCTAAATTGGAGGTACTGTACCATATAAATTGGAGGTACTGTACCATATAAAGCCATATTTTGTGGGTATATTCCCTTACATAGGCCTTACATAGGCCTTATATCTTGTAAGAAAAACTTGGAAATTCCATCGATAGAAGTTGGATTCCAAGTTGGATCGTCTGGGCTCTAGAAATGGATGGCACCTTCTAGGAAGGATCCAGTCATGACATGTCATGACTGGATGATAGGATTATCCCATCCTGTAGGAATCACAGCCGATCTTGGGCTCCAAGATGGGCTCCAATTCCCCATGTATCCACCATGCTTTGAGATTGGGAGGTGTGAAAGATCTCCTTGTGGGAAGGGATTAATAAAATGATTAATCCATATTAATCCCATCCCCCTCGTCAACTTTAATAAAGCCACTAGATGAAACCATAAATATCCTCGATTGAAAACAATACAATACCACAATCCACTGTGCTTGCAGATCTGTGCAGCAGTCCGTTTCTGCTTGTCCTTAGGAAAAAATCGAAGCTGCTCCAAAAAACCGTTTCCTCAGACTTGGTTTGATTGAAAGAGTTTAAAGGTTTCAACCCCCCAACCTCCATCGCCAATACGAAAATCAAGTCATTGATTCATGATGTCATGGCCAGGGATGAGATCTTGGCCACTCTGGAAGCCGCTCCACTACTTGGTTTGGTCCCTCGCGGACAGCTTCATGCGTGGCTGGCATCGGTGCAGCAGCATGGAATGACGCCAGAGATCCTGCAGCTACTGCAGGAGGGCTTGGATGTGCCTTGGTGCAGCCGAGTCCGACCAGGTGGGGGTCCGCAAAGTGAGTTAGCTGGTTCATACCATGAACATTAACTAGAACCGAACTTCGTTACCCAGAAACACTCCCATTACATCATATTACATCCACAAGAACTCAATGAGCCCAAATGAAAGAAAGAAAGAAAGTTCCACAAGTCTTCAAGGCTTCAGTGATTACCATCTGGTTATTTAACAGTTTGCCATGGAAAATCACCATTGTTAATAGGTAAACCATCTATTTCTATGGGCAAACTAAACACGGCTATGTTAGTCATAACCAGAGGGTACAAATGATTGCTACAAGGTGAGGCCCCTGTTTTCTATAGCTATGTTGACGCCAATAAGTTGTCTAACGTTTGGCTTGAGAAAGGGAGGATATAACAGTACGGCTAATGGTGTTTTTTTACCAGCAAACATAGCAATTTTCATAGTTATTTCGACAACTCTTGCAGGAGTAATCCCCCCAAATAATACTAAAAATTGATCAAATAACTTTCTGCTTAGGGACTGGAGGAATGGGATATAGGGGAATGGGATGATTTGATTCATAGTTATGGATTGGAACATTCCCGAAAATTCCCTACTTTCTGCACCAGGGTTAGACAAAGAACACTTTTTTAATCCCCCCAAATATTAGTGAGGCTTTATTGATCAAATATACAGGGCGGTGCCCCATAGTTAGCTAAGTTGGTTTATAACTTCACTTTCACTCGGGTTTGTGGGGGCCCATGTCTATAGTTCATGGGGATTGTAAACGAACTTACATAACTGTGGGTACCAGCCTGTGTGTATGTATATATTCACATATTATATATACATTCATATCCAGCATCATTAGTCTATTTTGGATCATTGATAGTTTATTAGGGAGTCTTCCCTACTATCCCCCTCTGGTTATTTAACATAGCCATGGAAAATGGCCCATAGAAATAGAAGGTTTACCGGTTT
>CAMXCT020006534.1:294255-432242 GCA_947184155.2 Cladocopium goreaui
TACCCATTGGTGGGGGGGGGAGGGGGGGTGGCCAACGCTGCACCATATATATATATATTATATGAACTATACATAATTATAGAAATGTATTAGAGACAGTTAGACAAAGACACAACTCAAGTACCGGTACTTGCTGGGTCAGAGGTTCATCGGGACTACAACCCCTTTTTTGTTGCGGGAGCCATGAATTTGAACTGGTTACCCTCCAGCAAAAAAACATAGATGTAGAAAACCCGCCATGTGTACACCATCTTCCCAGGGAAACCCCATTGGTTTCCACATCTATGTTGGTACCCTGGGGTAGTCATACAATTTCACCAATATTTCACGGCTTTTTTAGAACTACCCTCTGGTAAACGTTTACATAGCGAACTGGAAAATCACCGTTTGGAACAGGTAGATCAACTATTTCTATGGCCATGTTCAAGTTCGCAAACTGTTAAATTACTAGAGGGTATCGGGTATCATCTGGTTAGTTCTACGGTTGGTTAGTTCTATGGTTTCTATGGTTAGTTCTATGGTTAATCGGGTTGCCCTCTGGCAATTTAACACCATTGACCATGGAACTAACTATAGAAACTTCAGAGGGGACTCAGCTGACGGTCTTTGCATGTTTGCTTCATGTCAGCGGGCAGGAGCCATCTTGGGTGGCACTGTCCATGTTTTTTCGAGGTGCCCAAAAACGACCTAGGTACAGTACCCTCTGGTAAACTAACATAACTATGGAAAATCACCATTTTTAATGGGAAAATCCACTATAAATGGCCATTTTCAATAGCTATGTTAGTTTACCGGAGGGTATCGACCAAGTTAAAACTGGGAGGCACCACCTTGCAGCTAATTGAGTTCGTCTACAATATACCCCATCAAAAAGGTTCGGTTGCACCAGACTACCCTTCACAAGTCTGTTTCCCCAATACACCCATATCAAGTCTCTTGCATCTTCCATTATATCCCAATATATCCAATTATAGTCGTATAAAAACACCATGGAATTACTATTGCAAAACATAACATAGCGATGAAACAGCCATGCAAATTGCTTGTATATCCCAAATTCTACCTCAACCAATTTGGGATAAATTTACCAATGAAATCCCTATAAAATAAAAACCCTATAACATCCCTACATTTCATTGGACCTATTCATAGAATTTTGTAATTTATATATGTCCAATATTGTCCAATGAAATCCCTCGAAAATTGCCACAGAAAAAAAAAAAACTGCCGTTTTGGAAGCACCCGAAACTCGCCAACACACGAGTCCCCCGATCCGCCGATCCGCCAATCCGCCGCGGCACCCGCGGATCTGATCCGGAAGGCCCGGGAGCGGAGTTTCATCGGGGGTATAGACCATGGTATACATCTCCAGCAGCGGAGTGGAGGCATGGCTGGTGGCATGTTCACCTGAAACCCTGCCCGCTGGTGGCAAGGTGGGCCATTGAAAATCATCATTTTTCACAGGTAAATCATCTATAAAGGGTCATGTTCAATAGCTATGCGAATTTACTGGAGGATAATTCACAACATCTGATGTTCGTCGGCTTCTAAACATATTTCAGGGCCATGTCCAGTGAATTCCATATTTGGGGCACTCAAAAACATATGGTCAGAGCCATGTCCAGTAATTTAACCTGCATTTAATCATGAGATGGGCCGTTGAAGCTAAAACGACTACGCACAAAAGGGTTGCATCTGTTTTTTTTACTATTGCACTATATCCATATCATTATATCTCATTAAATTATATCTACAATTGGTATCCTCCAAAAAATCCTCTTGTTGCCACGTTTGATGACACCCCTCCGCTTCACCTCCCATTCCAAGCCGAGGCACAAAAGGGTTGCATCTATATATATATATATCATTATATCCACTAGTATCCCATGAATATCCGTCAACAATTCCTGGTTGGTGGTATACCTACCCCTCTGAAAAATGATGGAGTTCGTCAGTTGGGATGATGACATTCCCAACTGAATGGAAAAAATCCATTAAAATCCTTTTAAAAAAAAAACATTAAACCACTATAATCCATTATTGCCAAGTGTTTCTGGAAAGTCATCAAATTCCCAGTCAGTCCAGTCACCATCAAAATCCATGGTTCCAGTCACCACCAATCAGCTACAATGTGCCCCCCCCCAGTTATAAGTTGGTTTAGATTCGCCCCAGTAACTAGTTCGTTATTTGCGTACCATAAACCAGTTCGTGAAATTGGAGTTATGTGAACACCAACTGAACGCTATCCAACGGGGGCCTCACATTGTATGTTAGTAAGTGGATTATAACCCCAGTTATAAGTGAACCTTGCCCCTACTTAGCCCAGTTATAACCAGGGGTTTTTCACCTACTTACGATTCGTGGGGGTGAACCACCAAGTATGAAAATCGTTCCCATTTGCCGAGGCGCAGAAGGGTTCGTATTCCAAGTTGGTGATGGTCTCGCGGAGCACCGCATCCCTCCGCTGGAACTCCTCCGCCTTGATGCAACTGGGACGGACCCAGCGGTCGCAGAAGATCTGCTGAAGATCCAAGGGGGCCGGCTCCTCCAGAACCGAAACAAAAATGGCTGACATGGCCATGGGCAACGTTTTACGGGGATAAAATGGGAATAATACATAATATATATATATAATCTGTATATAAATATTTATCTATATATATATATGTGATGCGATATATTCTGTAGAATATATTAATTATGTGTATGTTTAACAGAGTTTTAACATCAACCAACTTAATATGATCAAATGGGTCGGGGTCATCTTTCTGTCAATGAGAATTCTCTTAGCCATCATGCGACCGTCATCAAATATAGGTCATATGGGTATATAATCCACAATTTTGACCATGGCACAAGTGATCGTGCTTGTTTCACAACAAGAAATTCGCCAAAAAGGTCTTCTCCTGATTGCAATTTCCGCATCATGCAGTTATGGCCAGGAATCCCCACTTTTGGAACGATAACCCCAATCATAACCGTAAAAACGACAGGTTTCTAGGGCTTTAAGTGTGCCGCTGTCGAACTGCTTCAGTCTAGATGATTGCATTCTCACCCCTGGATTATGACTCCTGCAACTGGTTGGTTATATATCACCATAATTGGTTTTCTTGGCCAGTTGGAACTGTGAAAAGGGCTATACCTGTAGCTTGTCCACATCTATAGTTAATATCCTATGAGTATCCCATTAGTGTCCCAATTACTTATCCCATAGAACTTCACTGTGAAAACCATATAAACCATAGATATATCATATATCCCATAAAAAATCACTTATTCATTGTCCCAATTACTTATCCCTATTCAACATGAATCCATAGAAGTCACCATCGAAGTCACTGTGACCCCTTGTGACCCCCTGACGCAACTGTGAGTCCTTCAGAAGTGGGGACAAGTGATGCCCAAATTCGCCGTTCTCTTCTTCCAGGAGTTGCAGCAACTGTGGCAGCACAGCGATGGAAACGCCTAGCGGATGCAGCCACAGAAGATGCCCTTTTGGCTTTTGGGAACATGGAGCGTTTGAAGCCATGAAAAAATAGGGAAAATGGGGGGTTCAGCCAATACCAAAATAGGGATTTTTTGCCATGAAACATAGGGAACATGGAGACATGGAGCGTAGGGAAAATGGAGCTTTAACGCAGAAAAAAACGGGGATTTTGGTTCCTGCTTTTGGATAATTAGTTACCAGATGTTACCAGGTACCATGGGTATACAATGCTCTTTTTACATGCTTGGATCACCGGGAAGATCAGACTGTCCTCGTAACTGCTTAGGAACTGGGCTTCGAACATGCAACTTATGGGACCCAGGAAACGGGGACGACTTAACTCACACCAGGGCTGACCGACTTAAGACAAGTAGGATGATCCTCCAAGTACAGTCGGACATGATCATTGGCCAATTTCGACAGTTTCTTCTCAGTTTCTACACATGTTTCTGTGACTTCGTTGATGTTCAGCAATTCTTTCTGTTCGTAGACCCAGAGGGTCTAAGCTCTTGAAACAACTGGCCGAGATGTGCACATCAAGGCAGTGTTCTGCCCTCCGAGGCTGTGGTAACCTGAATAACACCACTTAAAACCCATTCCCAGAGACTGCTGATGACTTGCAAATGCCAGAGATTTCTTGGATACGTGAAATTTCGGAAGGTTCAACTACAACAAGCACATTTTCAAATTGTATCATTGACCACTATTTAGTAATGCCTTAAACTCAAAACATCCCCAATTCTACCAGAAATGGGTAGCGTACACATGTCTAAACCATCCGAACCATTGGGGAGGCTTATTAACATGGGGGTATACGGTATACCTCTATTTTGCTGGGATGGTTCAATTTTTTTCCACCCCCTTTATTTTTATGGCATAAACTGTGGTTGGTGGGATGGAAACAACATGACAATTTCTCATAAAAAGGCCCTTGGTTTACTATTGTGTACCCATACTCGGGATGGTTAATCACAAATTGCTTGACATTGCTTTCTGGCTGGTGGTTGAGCCCTACCCCTCTGAAAAATGATGGAGTGAAAGTCAGTTGGGATGATGACATTCCCAATATGATGGGAAAATCATAAAATTCCATGGTTCCAGTCATATATACACAGTTAATAACAATATTATAAACCATTATTATAACCATATCACTATCATATCATCATTATTTTCCTCATATTTAACCAGATTCATCATGGCACTTGGGGGAATTGATCATGATTCAATCATGATATATATATATATATCATGATCCCACACACCGAGCCCAGGGCGACTTGACCTTAAAAAAGGCCGAGCTTCCGTCCAGGATCTCCAAAGTGGCTGGAGGAATGCCTGGTTTCGTGACGGATCATGTCACCGGAAAATCTGGAAGAATCGATGTTGAAAACTTGGTGAAATATGGGGCTTGGATTTTATTATATAGTATATATCAATATAATGTATATATAGATAGATATTAATGTATATATATATATATTAATGTATATGTGTATATATATATATATTGGGGGGGATGTTGACCTAGAGATACGCAGCAAGTGGGAAGATTCTTAGCAACGCTGGTTAGAGCCCCATTGTACCCATTGTGGGACTTTGGATCGCCAAAGTTCTCTAGCAGATGCACGTCCACTTGCGAAAACTCACGTAGAGCTGAGTAAGGTAGACCAGTGTCTTAATGGAATTTGGGTGGTACGTTTCTTCTCGAAACTTTCACAGAAATCTGAAACATTCTGAAACATTCTGGTCATTTTTGTGTCCATACCATCCATGTGAATGGTATATTTCCCAACATTTACTCTGATATTGGCCTAGCTAAAACAAATATACCATGCATGGTATGGTAATCAATCTGGGTAAATTGTAATAGTTCACTAACCTGAATAGTTCGGCCATTTGGGGATGATGTCCCTTATTAGCCATGATTCCAGGGTTCGGGAGAACAGTGAGGTCGTTAAAATTTACCCAGATGTATGGCTTAGGAGTTAGGGATCTCCAAAATCTCACCTACTAGATCTGCATGGTTCCCACCTGAAAGCTCATCTTGGATGTCGTCATGATCCAAAACCTTCATGGAGGGCTCGCAAGAACCTGAGTAAAATGCGGGGTTCTTCAATGGGGATATACATATTTTATGAAAAACTATACATATAATATACAGAGTAATTGGGGGGATACACTAATATACAGTCAACATAAAACTTGGGTATATGTGTGAGTGGTTCCTCTAAGTTTGGGGATCCGAAGTTATCATCAAAATCAGACATCATCGGTCATTTGAGAGGAGGCGAAAACAGTGTTACCCTCTGGTAAACTAACGTGACTATAGAAAACCATCATTTTTTATGGGTAAATCAACTATAAATGGTCATTTTCAATAGCTATGTTAGTTTACCAGAGGGTAACAAGGGGTACTCCAATTTGCAGAACAATCCAAATGGAAAAATAAAAACGCTAGCAAAAACATGGGAAAAAAACACTTAAAACAGTGGGGATTTAATCTTCAAATATCTGAAAAAATATTCATTTTCCTCTGTCTTACCAGCAAAAACAACAGGACAATATCGGACCAAGGGATTGATTTGGCCTACCAATCAACCCCAACTAATCAAGAAATATTCCGGATTCTCCCTGAAGTTCCGCAGCCTCACAATCACCTTTCATCAGCGGGTTGATCTGGCGGAAACCCAGGTGCCAAAATTTGGGATGGCCGGGATGCCGCTCTACCACAAGAAAAAAAACATAGTGGTTTGTTAACAAATCAAAGTATAATGACATCTCAGAATGTCTACTTATACGTAATATATTTTAATGTCGTTCAATAGAATTGTTTGTATACTTATAACATCTTATAATCAGCACAATATCTGAATATCACATCTGGTTGGTGGCTTGAACCCCTCTGAAAAATATGAGTGAAAGTCAGTTGGGATGATGATATTCCCATATATTACAGTATGGAAAATAAAGTTCATGTTTGAAACCACCAACCACTTTTAAGTATGTTATATAAAGTTATATATATATATGCAGTTGACAACCATATTATTAACCATTACCCATAGGATCCATGTATGGCATATATGCTAACATTTGGGGTATATTGATGGGATCCATGTTACCACATATAGCAGCACCATGGATCCTATGGGTTATTATAACCAAATTATTATCATACCATCATTATTAACCATATTAACCATATATTATTAATCATATTAACCATATTAACCGTATTTAACCCAGATATCCCCAACACTTCACCCATCAAAGTCCAACAAAATCGCCGCGACACCCAGGCGGGGCAGGATCCAGCGGACCCAATCGCGGGAGACTTGCAACTCAGCCAGTTGCATCCGGGCCAACTTGTCCAAGACCTGTCCACTGGTCATCTCACATAATGGGGGACATAACTACAATAAGTGGCTGAAAAACCATGGTTTATGGATGTTTATGGTAGATATAAGTATAGTTAGTAGATGTTAATAGGTATCAATAAGAACTACCCTCTGGTAATTTTAACATACAATGTGAGGCCCCCGTTCGATAGCTAAGTTGGTGGTTTATAACTACAATAAGTGGGACTTATTAGGTAGATATATCTATAGTATGGTAGATATATCGAACTAGTTGATGGGTTTTTTTTAAACTAACTTATAACTGGGGTACCACATTGCAGGAACCGATTGATTGGAGGTACCGATTCCATATATAACTGGGATAAGGCCTATATCCCCACAAAATACGGCCAAACATATGGTACTAACTAAGATACCTCCATCTGTTGGATCCTGAAGATCTCCCATTGACTGAAGACTTGGCCAAGTTGTGGAGGATTGTGGAGCTTTCCTGTCAAAAATATCGATCAATAACTACAGGATGGAGCCCCATAGTTAGCGTTCAGTTGGTTTATAAGTGGCTGAATTCAATGGTTTATGGTAGATATAAGTATAGTTAATGGGGATCAATAACAACTACCCTCTGGTAATTTTAACATACAATGTGAGGCCCCCGTTCGATAGCTAAGTTGGTGAACATAACTCCAATTTCACTATGGTTTATGGTACTTATAACGAACTAGTTACTGGGGCTTATAAACCAACTTATAACTGGGGGGCCTCACATTGTAGCTATTGAAAATGGCCATTAATAGTTGAGTTTCCCGTTAAAAATAGTGATGTTCCATAGTTATGTAAACGTTTACCAGAGGGTAAATAAATCATATCAATTATCAATCAATCAAGAAAAATATGTTAATTGATAAATATATCGGAGTTTTCTTCCTATTCTTCCAATGCAACAGTTATCAATCAAAAAATATGTCTAACATGTCTAACTACCCATCAATCGGTCAGTCTAGGATCAATCAATCATTCAATCTATCAGCTAGATATCGAAGATACTGAAGCGGACAAAATCTGGGATTTCACCCGCCAAAAATTGGTGTTGCCAAAAGCATTGCGAATTCTGTACCAAGATTGATCAAGTGACTGACTGAATTACTATCATATTCACCAACTTGAAATATGCGCGGATGCGCATGGAATATCTTGGAATCCCGTGAAACATCACAGGATGTTCTCATAAACTCGCCACGACATGACTCAAAAACTGCTGCCACATGACACCAAAATTCCCATCATATCTCGATAAAATGGTGTGGTATCCCCAAATGCTCCATCCCTATGGATCCATGGCCACTGTCTGAGAAGGTACGGCTAACCCTCCGAATTATAGTAAATTATACCCCAGTCCCAATTCCTAAGAAGGTACGACTGGATCCATAGGGGATGTAATTATCGAGTATTCACCAACATTTAGCCGAAAACATGCCAAGTTTGCAGGCAAACAATCCCTTCTCCCTAATATTTTACACCCAGAAACCATGCTTCGAATTTTTTTTACCATGGTTTCTGGGGGGCACCATGGTATAACAAGATTAACCATGGTAAACCATTAATTACCCTCTGGTTATTTAACATAGCCATGGAAAATTGCCCTTTTATACATGGTTTACCTGGTAAAGATGGTGATTTTCCATGGCTATGTTAAATAACCAGATGGTAATTAATCATTATAAACATGTGGGTAGATAATAATACTTCGATAAAGTTCGGCTATTTTGGAATAGTTACATAAACATACATAACATATCATAAAATACATTCACCATCATTCCAGGCTTCGGGAGAACAGTGAGGTCCTTATATTTTTTCCAGATCTATGGTTGATGATGGATGTAATGGTTACATCTAGCTGTTATTTCACTTAAAACATGTGACATCCCATTACATCAAAATTAAATGTCATTAAATCATCATGTTTCACAGTTTATAAAATCTCACTTTTCGTGGTTAAAACATGTTAAAACATGTTAAAACCCAGTGAATCCACATGGGAACCGCATCTTGTCCTCACCTCCTCGTGCTTTTCTTCGCTCAGCGCCATCTTCTTCTGCGAAGCGGGGCTCTCCACGCGCGCGGGCCGGAACTCCTGCCACGGAACTCCAGGGATGAACGGAATCCATGGGGAAGCCATGGAGTGAGCGCCAGAAGATGGATATCAACATGATTTACCAGGCCGGGTATATCCATATGAATCCCATTAATCACTAGAAAATATCCATATGAATCCCATTAATCACTAGAAAAATCTAGAAAATTGATATATAAATCACTATTGATGGATATCATGATATCAACAACTATAAATGGTACCCTCTGGTAAACCAACAGAACTATGGAAAATCACCATGCTATTAATGGGAAAATCCACTATTTCGACTCGGCCATTTTCAAGTTCGCAAACTGTAACAATCACCAGAGGTTAACTCGCAGCAGATATGGCCACACTGATTTCACTAGTGGTAACATCTACTTGTGAAGCGGAACCAAAATATCGGGCCAGTTCACCCAGGTAGCCCGGGTAAACCCCGGTTCTCACCTCAAAAAAAAAGTGAGCAAAGTGAGCAATCGATGTAGGATACTGGAAGAAGTATACCACTGCCAATCTTAGATAGCTTGCAAAAAGATAGCCGGTTTGCAAACACATCCAATCATTGTAAAGGATTGAAGTACTAAAAGTATAATAAACTATACGAAAGATTACTAAAGTAGCTATAGAGTGTTGTGGCTCGACCACTCCTCCATCTGTGGAAAGTCCAACCTGGCTGGAAGGTGTCTGAAAACGGTCTTTACGCATACCCCCCCAATAGCCATGTTAAACTAGAAAACGGTCTGATTCACCAATGGAATATCATGGAATCAGATTTACCCTCTGGCAAACTAACATAACTATGGAAAATCATCATTTTTGATGGGTAAATCCACTATAAATGGCCATTTTCATCCATTTTCAATAGCTATGTTAGTTTACCAGAGGGTAGGGATTCAGAAACGTATGTTTTTCACCAATGGACGGTTTTTCTTCCCCCTTCAGATTCATACCTTAGCAGACCGAAGTGCCACTCACCTTGAAGTCAGATCCCCTTAAAAATTCGACAAAAGACAAAAGAATTCTGGCTCTCCATATGTTTCAGACACCACATTTATATCAACATATGTATATATATATATATAATGTATATATAATTACGTATATATATATATATACATATTTGACACTGAAGCCCTTCAAACTTTTGAGCACGTTTCAACATCCCCGTGGCTTGATGACATTGGAATCCCGTTCTTCGATACTATTCACCAGGCACTATAATTGCAACCACATTTCGAGCATCTATAAGACACAACCATATGATGGAAATGATGGGTATGTGGGGTAAAAAACCAGCCATACTTGGGGATATTGTTACTTTTTATTAATGGTACCCTCTGGTTATTTAACATAGCCATGGAAAATGGCCCATTTATAGATGGTTTACCTATTTAAAATGGGTGGATTTTCCATGGCTACGTTAGTCATAACCAGATGGTATATAGTCTGGTTGGTGGCTTGGAACCATGGAATTTTATGACTTTGCATATATTGGGGATATATTATTTTAGTATATTTTTAGACTGGAAAATTCAATCCCAGCCCATGGAATTTTCCAAGTCCAGTTGCTTCTGGATTCGATGAATCCACCCGCTGTTCAAGATCTCCAACTGCACCGCTGTCCACGCCACGCGCGGCTCCGCCACGTTACCGTGACCGGCGGAGGGCAGCAGGTTGCGCAGCACGCAGCGTTGAATGGAGCGGCTCTGTAGGGTTTCCACCAACTGCTCTTGGAAGAAGAGATCTGCCAAATGAACCTGCAACTTGAAGACTTGGGCTCCAACAGATATGGCGATTTCATAAAATAATATAAAATCATATAAAATCCGCCCGCACCGAAGGTGCTGGGGCGTGATCTTCCGGATGGCACTCGTAAAAGGTTACAGGTTTACCTGGGGGGGGGGGCATTTTTCGGCCAAAACCTCCTGTTTTTGATAGGTCGTGACGCTCGCCTTCAAAAAACACTGTAAAAAACAGTACGGAAGACACCTGTTCGTGAACGCGCCCGTCCAAAATCGGCAAGCGAAAAGTGAAAAAAAAACGTGTTTTTCAACTTTTTGACTTCAATTTTTTGGTTTGCAACATCTTTTTTTGCGGTTCCGCAGGTGGCCTGGCCCGGAGGCGGATTTTTGAGTTTTTGGACCCGTTTTCGGACTGATTTTCGTCGTTTTGTGATAGCAGAAACACTAGTTTTTACAGTGTTTTTCTGTTTTCTGCATGCTTGACGGCTAGCTTCAAAACTTCCAAAAACCTCGTAAATTACGCTGTTTTATGTTACGGTGTGAATGAAAACATCGTAAATACCAGTGTTTTTTGACGTTGGTTAAAAAAACACTGTAAATTACAGTGTTTTTGGCCACCTGACCCTCAAAAACCATGGTATTTGCAGTGGTTTCTGCTTCTCACCGCGCAAAAACACTGTAAATAACAGCAATTTCGCCGTTTTTTCATGTTTTTAGTTATTTTTTGAACTGCGTTGGTCCGCTATACATGGCCATCAAATTCTTCGCGTTTTTTTTTCCGACAATCAGTACTTTCGGATGTTTTTGGTCTCAATGCCCCTGCTGTGTGAGCCCAACGATGCGGTGCGGGCGGTTGCCGTCGCGAAGCGACGTGAATATCATTAAAAAATCCCAAAGCCTTGGGTTTCGATATTCAATGGGTCTAATGACTTGGATGATTGTTGGGGCACCCCCATAGATTGGAAACCTCCCTATCAGTTGCGTGATTGGCCTATAGGTCCTAGGTCTGCCGTTCGGTGAATTCTGTGCTTCATGGTAGATATTCATCTTCAATGAGTTGGTTTATAAACATCATCTAGCTCGAGATATCTAACCATAAACACTATATTATAGTTGTATATAGTCGTGTCAGTTTGCGAAAAACAATGCTAACCATGCGCCACCACCCTGAGAGATGTTGAAAATAACTCTCAGACCTACCTATAGATGACTGGGTACAGTAAAGATTCTATACATGGAGTACACTGGGACGAGTGTGCAATCATATATATATATATATACGCCACATCTATACTATATACACATAATACATGCTCCAATCATTGTTGTAAGTTCAAACTTCCAGAAATTTGCAAATATTGATGTACGTAGTGTTGATCAACAACCAGTTAAAAACCATGTTATACTATGTTGTACCCCTATCATAACTGTTATACTATGTTGTACCCCTTTTTTATAACTCCATGAAACCATCCTTGGATCACATGAGTTTCCTTCGATGGATTTTTCCCATGGAAACCGCAACAAGCTGGATCGATTGCGAACCGAGCCGCTGGCGCGGCCTTTTTCATCTGCGTGGCCCAAGTCGTGGCATGGCTCTTACCGAGTTGATCCAGTGCCAAGGCAGCAGAGTCCACCAGCTCATTCCAACCTCGCTGTGGGCGTCTCGGAAATGTTGGACCCTTGGACCCCGGAAGTTCCTGGTTTTGGGGAGTGAAATGCTGGTGAAATGTTGGTGGTGAACATCAAAATAGCTGGGATTTATGGATGTTCATCCCCCTAAAAATGGTATTTTCATAGGTATTGATCCATAGCCATATGTGAAATGTTGGTTGATGTTAGCTCATCCAACGAGTCCAACGTAACGAGATATTGGACCATAAATCCAATCATTACCTCAGTAAGCCAAGGTAGCTATCGTTTTGGGGTGCCCTGGAAAAATGGACATGATTGGGAAGATATCATTCTATTGCTGTGTCGTGTTTGCAAATGATCTGAATCATGATCATGTCGACGAGCAAATCAAGGATGGATGGAAACATCAAGACCTCATGGTTTCTCAGGAGCGTCAAATCTTCAACATCATGTAAAACTGATTAAGGTTGTTGATTGTGAATCGTTCTTGACAAGAGTCTCAAACCTCTACACATAACAATTGTTGTACATCAAAATCATGTGTTTATATTGTCCTTTCTGTCCCATGGATCCTGATGAAGTAAGGACACCATCTTTCATCAGTGACATATTATATCATGTTGCTAATTAAGCATTCATCAATCTTGCCATCAGGTGAAAATCATATCTCCACTGGGGAGTGTATACTGGATGATTATGATGGTGAATACTGGATGATTATGATGGATAGGTAGCTTCATCACTATGGATGACTATCACTGTGCTGGCCACCTTAATTGTGGCCCCATCAACATATCTACAGTGTACATACTGAGACTGTGCAAGTCAATCCGCACGAGCCACTCCTCTGGCTGAAGCGGAGGAGCCCTTGGGTAGCTTCAAAATCGGACCGCCCTAAAACACTCCCATTTTCTGCAGGGATTTACCTGGGGCAAACATGCAAAAAGCTGTGAGTCCTCTTCCATGATAGTTACATGATGAAACCCTCTGGTAAACGATTACATAGGGGTGGAAAAGCCCCCCTAATATGCAGATCATGTTCCTAGGCTTTCCCTATGGGTTTTCCACAGCTTTTTGTATGTTTACCTCAGGGTAAATCCCCGCAGAAAATGGGAGTGTTTTAGGGCGGTCCGATTTTGAAGCTACCCAAGGGCTCCTCCGCTTCAGCCAGAGGAGAGTTAAACTCAACAAAAAAGTGGGGTACATAGTCAATAGATGTTAATAGTTTGACAAAAAAAACCTAGAGACTATGTACCTGGGGATTGACAACTGTGGGTTAATACTATGTTAATAGTTATTCTAATACAACTGTGGGTTTTGACTTTAGAATACCTGGAGGCACTGGAGTTTCCCTTAGAGATTCGCCCATTGCAGCGGTTTGGACGACCAGCAAGGCACTGGTGCATAGGAACTTCACAACCATCTGCGGCTGAGAGCTCAAGAAGAAACTCAAGGGCAGCTCCTATGGACTGGTGGCCAGAGGTTACTTAGTTTAGTGGATTTGATTGGCACCGAACTGAGGTGAATCTAAGTCAACAAAAATTATGAAATTAACTTCTTCTGGCAGTTGACGTTGCTTCTATGAGGTTTCCAGCAACGGGATACGATGGGCAAATCCTGCTTGTTGGGATATGGCCCTCCTACAACCAACGTCCGTCCTCCTCGCCCTCGCCGATTGGCACCAGGCGGGTCTCTTCCGCCGCCAAGCCCATAGCCGCGCGGCCAGCTTGGCACTCGATGGGAATGGCACCGCCGTTGGCGTCGTAGAAGGCCCTCCAACCTGCGGGTCATGGCTGGCATGGGATGAATGGGGCACAGCAACAGTGCCCTGTAAGCAACATGGCCCTGTAAGTTGTGGCCATGATTTTTTAAACTGATATTTTTATGGGATGACATAACTCCTGCAACTAAGCTTCAGTTTGTAAATGGGATTGTGACTCCTGCAACTAAGGTTGTAGATATCGCCTATGGGATTATGTATAAGCCAGAGCTGTGAAAGGGCCAGCATGGCGCTGAAGCAAATCTTTCAGCTCCGTTGTTGACGCAAATGGAGATCACTACATTGCTATCTCAGCCAGACTTGGTGGTTTGTTGATATTACTGCTAAAGTTGTGTTACAACAAATCAAGAAACATATGTGTTAAACCATTCCGTTGGATTTTCACAAACCACCGTTGGATGATGGTGGAAATAAACTCGAAATTTCAGTGGGATTAATATGATGTTTACGCATCTGCCAACAAAAAAGCTGATCACCTGCAAGCGGTTGTTTTTTCCCTGGGAATGAATTTCGTCTTCTATTTGGGTTATCCCATTAAATCCCATTTGTATCAATATGGCAGTGTGTCAAAACCCTGGTACCCCTGGTGAACCCCAAAATAGCTGG
Organism: Cladocopium goreaui; assembly: GCA_947184155.2. Lineage (NCBI taxonomy): Eukaryota > Dinophyceae > Suessiales > Symbiodiniaceae > Cladocopium > Cladocopium goreaui. The sequence continues at coordinate 309,005 of CAMXCT020006534.1, forward strand.
TAAATGGATGTTCATCCCACTAAAAATGGTATGTATTATTGATCCATAGCCATATTATGAATGATTTTGATACATTCATATCCCATTCATATCCCATTTCTATCCCATGTCTATCCCATTTATGACATGTCATAACTCCAACACTCACCGGTTACGATCTATGGTGATCCATAAAAAGATCCTACCTTCAATGAAGAGCTTCAGCGAGCGCAAGGTGGCTTGACACTGACTCTTCTTGCTACCTCGCAAGCAGAGAGATCGGAGAGGTCGGAGCGGCTGATGGGCCGATGTGCCCCAAGTTTTTTGGGCATTTTTGGGCACCCAAGAGATAGAAAAGTGAACTCCTGCTAGAATAAGTTGCTTAACGTGTCTGTCTTTTTGAGGCTATTTGGGGCTTAGTACATCTCGTGACAAAAAATCACCGGAAAGAAACCACTGAGTTTCCCAGGTCCAAGTCCCATCTCAGTTTCCCCTGAATTTCCACTTGGCCCATAGAAATGCCCATTTTATGCCCAGTGAACTTCCATAGCTTTTATCACCACTTACAAGTTGGATATATACCCTCTGGTTATGTCAAAATAGCTATTGAAAATGGCCATTTATAGTTGAATTTCCCATTAATAGCATGGTGATTTTCCATCGTTTTTTGTATGTTTACCAGGCCGGGTAGCCCTTGTTTTCCAACTTCCATAGTCCCAGCATTCCAACGTTGGATCAGTTGCGATGATTCATCTCCTCGTCTTTCTGCATCGCTCGCTCCAAGAGATTCTTCAGAGGTTCCTCCCGGTGGAACCCAGTGGGAATCCACAGGCTTGGCTTTCATCCCTTTCTGTGTATCTGGTTGGTGGTTTCAACCCCTCTGAAAAATATTGGTCAGTTGGGATGATGAAATTCCCAATATGATGGGAAAGTCATAAAATTCATGTTCCAAACCACCAACCCGTTTGTGTGTAAGCAAAAGCTGGTATAAGCTGGTATCTTTGCCAACATCTGTCCGCAAAGATGACCCACATATCGGTGTTCATATTCCTTGCACATGTCAATGGGATTTTCAGGATCTTAAAATGGAGGTACTGTACTATATAAGGGCCATATTTTGTGGGGATATTCCCTTACATAGGCCTCAAAAATAGGCCTTATATATGGAATCGGTACCTCCAATCAATCGGTTGCTGTTGCATGGCCATTGAATATGGCATCCATTGATGATGTTCCCATGAGAAAAGGGTGAACCAGCTCTTGGGATGTTTAATAAAGGCCTCTTGAAAGGTTGAAAGGTTGGAACGTTTTCCCATGGCCAATCCAATATAAATGCAAGTTTTAGCACAAATTCACTGTAAATATTCCATAAATGTGCTATAATATTAGTATAAATCGTATTTACCCATTTATAATATTTATATTCACTATAAAATACTATAAATACTATAAATGGGCCACAAATGGGCCATAAATTCCAGCAAACCACATTTGATGACACCGGAGGGCCGCTGAGAAAACAGGTATCGCATGTTTGGGACGCTTGCTGGCCAGCTTTTGAAAGGGAGGATAGGTTGGATGTTCCCAGCACGTTGTCCAAGGGCAATCATCAGGTTCTGGTAGCTTCTCTACCCCAAAACCCCATCCCACAGTGTGTGTGTGACTATTAATGGCTATGTATCACCCTAGGGATTTTCACCCCATGAGTTGAGGTATAACTCCCATGTTCTAAATTGGTTTTAACAAATCCCAGCCATAAAGTCTGGATATTGTTGCCATAAAGTTTATCATCAACCCTTGCTGGACTGATCATCCAACTGAAGTATCTAGGGGGTTCCACTTTGTATGGTGAAGTACCATCTGGTTATTTAACATAGACATGGAAAATCCACCCATTTTTAATAGGTAAACATAGGTAAACCATCTATTTCTATGGGCCATTTTCAATAGTTTTTTGTATGTTTACCAGGCCGGGTATATCATATCCACTTAGATCACTTGCTTCACTGCATCCCCCGTTCTTGGAGCATCGTTCTTGGACCCTGCATGACCCTGCCATCATCGCGGCTCCTCGAGGTACTGCTGCGGCAGTGCACCATCCAAGCGATCGAAGATCCAATTTCGAATGCGAATGAAATGCTCCAGCAACGGCAAATGCGACAGCTCTTCCCGTCCTGAGTTGAGATGATAAGTTCTGCAGAATGTTAAAGATAGCTCTGGATTAATGCTGGATCTATACCAGCCACTGGTTCTTGATTGGATAATCGGATATGGTTCATAGTTCTGGGTAAGTTTTTCATATTTCACTAGCCAGAATTAAGGCCATTTGGGGATCATTTCCCCTACTAACTATGATTATAATATGATTATAGTGAGGTCGCAGAGAGGTCGCTATAATTTATTCAGATAGTTGTATGGATTCTACCCTTCCTGAAATGATAAAACACTGCAGATGTTTCCGTGTAAATTAAAATCAACTGTTGATCGTGGATAACCCTCCACCAACTTGCAGTGCGAATAAGGTTTGTTGGAAAGCATGGTTTAGATATGTTTGGATGAAAACAAACAATTCGTTAATCCGGCGATGGTTTCATTCCACAAAAACGTGTTGGAAAACGTTAGTCAAATGCGTCAAATACATTCAAATACCGTACTCGAACCAAGAAAGAATGTACATAATTGAAGTATCTACATAATTGCTAAACAGTTTCCAGGTCACATCAAAACATGTCCGTTATGGTCCCTTACCCCCCAATGATGGGCCTGGGCCCGGTTCCTACCACCTTCCCAACCGGTCATCCCACATTGAATCCGATTCCTTACATAACTGGTTGGTGGTTTTACCCTCTGGTAATTTAACATGGCGAACTGGAAAGATCCACCATGTTCAATGGGAAAATCCACGATTTCGACTGGGCAATTTTCATTAGCTATGTTAGTTTACCAGAGGGTAACTGGTTGGTGGTGTAATAACCATCTTGAAAAATATGAGTTCGTCAATGGGAAGGATGACATCCCATATATGAAATGGAAAGTCATAAAATTCATGTTCCAAACCACCAGATAAATGGATATGTCGGGGTGTCCATAAATGGCGTATCTCCAAAATGCTTGGTTTATAATGGAAAATCTGAATCTATAAATATCTAAATGAATTAAACATGAATGATAACTGGGGCGTACCCCCATGACTTTGAAAACCTCCATATAGATCATACGTAGATAGTAAAATGGCTTAATATGGTTTTATAAAGATAATAATAGGCTAATTTATAATGGGATATTAATGGATCATGGATCATACTGGTTCATCATTGGATATTGAATGGTATTGATACAATCCAACAATGTTGACCATGGCAACTCTACGTTGAAGGCCAAGAACAATACGTCGTGTGGAATTGACAAAGTTCCCCCAGAACTTTGGAATGAAACCATGAACAAGTTCAGATGCTCAATCCAAAATCTAACCTTGCAGATATCGGGAATCTAAAGGTTATAACCTTATAGAAATAGATTTATTGTGCTCTATCATATAATTGGATATCTTTAAGGAACCATCCTTGCAGAAAGCTTATATATCGTATTTCGTGAAGCTGGATAGCACACATATTCCTCTAGGCACACGGCGAAAACGGTCGGATGTAAATTTCTAGTTTCGATTCATTCTAGCCTCTGGTAAACATACAAAAAAACTATGGAAAATCACCATGCTATTAATGGGTAAATCGACTATTTCGATTGAGCCATGTTCAAGTTCGCAAACTCTAACAGTTTACCAGGCCGGGTAACCCCTTTAACATCCATTATCCATAGAAATCACCATAGAAATAACATGAAATGCCTGGTATTTCGGGCCATAAACTGTAGATTTCTAGGACTTCTCCCAGATGTTCCCAGGTCCGGAGAACGGAACTGGGTGGTTTCCTTCAGGTCCAGTTTCGATTCACCAGGTCGGACACAAACTTCAGGTCATCTTCCACCGGCAGTGCCAGGGTGCATTTCCTCAACAGCGACCGTTCGAGACTGACGATGTTTCAGTATGGGCTTAATTGTATGGGTTACGTTGGATTTATGGAGGATATGTATATATATAATATAATATAATATAATATAATATAATATAATATAATATAATAATATAATATAATATAATATAATATAATATAATACAATATAATATAACATAATATAATATAATATAATATTATATTATATTATATAATATAATATATACTAGGTACGGATGAGATAGGAGTTGTCGGAGGGTCCAGTCTTTTTGATTTCCCATCTCATGAGTAAAGTATTGTTTTTGCCCTTTGAAGGTGCCAAACTCCTATCTCATGTGGTTCTAGTAGTCATTTGAAGGATATCTGCATCAAGTTTTTACATTCCCACGGTTTATGGTTTTTAATGCTACAGGCTACAGTTTGGACACATGAGATAGGACTTAGGGCTGATTTGGGGTATGTTCACATAACCCATGTGTTGGGACTGTAGCATCTATATCCCATGAAGAATTCCCATCTCATGGGTTTCATCCTGAGCCATTTGGCAATATGGTAAATTGCTACTGAACGTAACTTTTTTCATTTTATCGTTGTTTCTCTACTGTTGTTAGCTTTAATAACGGGCAGCGACACGGCTCGCGGAGAACGGACGACCACGTGTCTCCCTGTTTTTATCTCTAACGGGAAGCGACACGGCTCGCGGAGAACGGACGGCCGCGTGTCTCCCTGTTGTTGCCTGTAACCGGTCTCGCTGTGCACCTCCGGATTTTCCCACATGGCCTCCGGTAGCTTCCCGTTAAAAATAAGAATGGGGAGTGGGAGCCAGGATGCCCTTCCCCGTGTAAAAGCGGATGAGATAGGACTTGCGGGGATTTGACGATTTGACTTGGGAAATCTAATGGCACATGGGCGCGGCAAAGGAAAAATAGCGACCTCTAAAAGCGGATGAGATAGGATTTCTGGAGATTTGACGATTTGACCTGGGAAATCTAATGGCGCATGGGTGCGGCAAGGGAAAAATAGCGACCACAAAAAGCAGATGAGATAGGACTTGTGGAGATTTGACGATTTGACCTGAGAAATCTAATGGCACATGGGCGCGGCAAGGGAAAAATAGCGACCGCAAAAAGCAGATGAGATAGGACTTGTGGAGATTTGACGTTTTGACCTTGGAAATCTAATGCCACATGGGTGCGGCAAGGGAAAAATAGCGACCACTAAAAGCAGATGAGATATAGGACTTGTGGGGATTTGGCCTGGGAAATCTAATGGCATGTGGGTGCGGCAAGGGAAAAATAGCGACCACTAAATTTTAAAAGAAAATGAAAAAGGACTTGTGGGGATTAGACCTCTAAAGTCAGGCAATGTAACCGGTCTCGCCGTGCACCTCCGGAGTTTCCCACAAGCCTCCGGGAGCTCTCGTCTCAGATAATAAAGGGCCGCCAAATACCCTTCCCCGTGTAAAAGCAAATGGGATAGGACTTGTGGGGATTTGGCCTGGGAAATCTAATGGCACATGGGTGCGGCCACGGAAAAAAATAGCGACCACTAAAAGCAGATGAGATAGGACTTGTGGAGATTTCACGATTTGACTTGGGAAAGCTAATGGCTCATGGGTGCGGCAAGGGAAAAATAGCGACCACTAAAAGCGGATGAGATAAGATTTGTGATTGGACGATTTGACTTGGGAAATCTAATGGCACATGGGAAGGGAAAAATAGCGACCATTAAAAGCAGATGAGATGGACTTGTGGAGATTTGACGATTTGACTTGGGAAATCTAATGGCTCATGGGTGCGGCAAGGGAAAAAAGTGACCACTAAAAGCGGATGAGATAGGATTTCTGGAGATTTGACGATTTGAGCTGGGAAATCTATGGCACCCGTTGTGTCTCACCGGGGAGGCGCTTGGAACTGCTCGCCCCCACAGCTTCACTGCTCAGAACGGTCTGGACGGTGAGCAGTTGCAAACGCCGCCCCGGGGAGACACAACGGAGAGACACAACGGGAGACACAACAGGAAAATGATGTAAAATGAGAAAAAGGTGAATGAATAGCGACTACTACAAAGCAGATGAGATAGGACTTGTCGGGGTTTGACGATTTGACTTGGGAAATCTAATGGCACATGGGTGCGGCAAGGGAAAAATAGCGACCACTAAAAGCAGATGAGATAGGATTTCTGGAGATTTGACGATTTGAGCTGGGAAATCTAATAGCGCACGGGTGCGGCAAGGGAAAAATAGCGACCACCAAAAGCAGATGAGATAGGACTTGTGGGGATTTGAGCTGGGAAATCGAGAGGCCCATGGGTGCGGCAAGGGAAAAATAGCGACCACTAAAAGCAGATGAGATAGGATTTCTGGAGATTTGACGATTTGATCTGGGAAATGCAATGGCACCCGTTGCGTCTCTCCGTTGTGTCTCTCCGTTGTTTCTCTCCGGGGAGGCGCTTGGAACTGCTCGCCCCCACAGCTTCACTGCTCAGCACTGTCTGGACGGTCAGCAGTTGCAAACGCTTCCCCGGGGAGACACAACGGAGAGACACAACGGGAGACACAACAGGAAAATGATGTAAAATGAGAAAAAGGTGAATGAATAGCGACTACTACAAAGCAGATGAGATAGGACTTGTCGGGGTTTGACGATTTGACTTGGGAAATCTAATGGCACATGGGTGCAGCAAGGGAAAAATAGCGACCACTAAAAGCAGATGAGATAGGATTTGTGGGGGTTTGACGATTTGACTTGGGAAATCTAATGGCACATGGGCGCGGCAAGGGAAAAATAGCGACCACTAAAAGCAGATGAGATAGGATTTGTGGGGATTTGACGTTTTGACCTTGGAAATCTAATTCACACGGGTGCGGCAAGGGAAAAATAGCGACCACTAAAAGCAGATGAGATAGGACTTGTTGGGATTTGAGCTGGGAAATCGAGAGGCGCATGGGTGCGGCAAGGGAAAAATAGCGACCACTAAAAGCAGATGAGATAGGATTTCTGGAGATTTGACGATTTGATCTGGGAAATGCAATGGCACCCGTTGTGTCTCTCCATTGTGTCTCTCCGGGGAGGCGCCTGGAACCGCTCGCCCCCACAGCTTCACTGCTCAGAACGGTGTGGACGGTGAGCAGTTGCAAACGCGTCCCCGGGGAGACACAACGGAGAGACACAACGGGAGACACAACAGGAAAATGATGCAAAATGAGAGAGAGCTGAATAGGGACCACTACAAAGCAGATGAGATAGGACTTGTGGGGGTTTGACGATTTGACTTGGGAAATCTAATGGCACATGTGTGCGGCAAGGGAAAAATAGCGACCACTAAAAGCAGATGAGATAGGATTTGTGGAGATTTGACGATTTGACTTGGAAAATCTAATGGCACACGGGCGCGGCAAGGGAAAAATAGCGACCACTAAAAGCAGATGAGATAGGACTTCTGGGGATTTGAGCTGGGAAATCGAGCGGCGCAGGGGTGCGGCAAGGGAAAAATAGCGACCAATAAAAGCAGATGAGATAGGATTTGTGGAGATTTGACGATTTGACTTGGGAAATGCAATGGCACATGGGAAAGGAAAAATAGCGACCATTAAAAGCAGATGAGATAGGATTTGTGGAGATTTGACGATTTGAGCTGGGAAATCTATGGCACCCGTTGTGTCTCACCGGGGAGGCGCTTGGAACTGCTCGCCCCCACAGCTTCACTGCTCAGAACGGTCTGGACGGTGAGCAGTTGCAAACGCCTCCCCGGGGAGACACAACGGAGAGACACAACGGGAGACACAACAGGAAAATGATGTAGAATGAGAAAAAGTTGAATAGCGACCACTACAAAGCAGATGAGATAGGACTTGTGCTTGTGGGGGTTTAACGATTTGACTTGGGAAATCTAATGGCGCATGGGTGCGGCAAGGGAAAAATAGCGACCACTAAAAGCAGATGAGATAGGATTTCTGGAGATTTGACCTCGAAAGTCTAACTGGCACATGGGCGCAGCAAGGGAAAACTATTGACCACTAACAGCAAGCGAGGTAGGACTTGTGGGGATTTGACGATTTGACGCGATTTGACGATTTGACCTGGGAAATCTAATGGCACATGGGTGCAGCAAGGGAAAAACCTTGACCACTAAAAGCAGGTGAAATAGGACTTGCGGGGGTTGACCCGGAAATCTAATGGCACATGGGTGTAACTAGGCAAAAAGTTGGGCCACTGAACGCATGTGAGATAGGACTTGTTTTTTCTAGAACCATTGTAGTTTCCTATCTCATCAGCCTTTGCTGCTGCCACAAAACATGAAGTCCCGATCATTTATCAAGGTGTTTTTTCAGACTTGCATTCAGGTCTCAGAGCGGGTTCAGCGCACATGAGTTGGGAGTTTTGGCAAATCCCAGGTACCAAAACTCCTAACTCATGTGGCTATTCTAGCCAATCCCCCATAAGCGCTCCAAACAGTGGACACAAGAGATAGGACTAGACCCCAGCAAGTCCTAACCCATCCGGGGCCACAAGTCCTAACTCATCAGTACCCAGTATAATATAATATAATATAATATAATATAATATAACTTAATATAATTTAATGTAGTATAATATAATATAATATAATATACTATACTATAATATAATATAATATAATACTAAATTTATTGTTAGATTGTTTTTTGTGTCGGATACGAATCTACAGCTAAAGCAACTTGTGACTTATAATTGGTGAACCTGATGGAGATGAATCGATAGTTGGCAGGTCTTATAAACCAACGTATAAGTGAAAAGCATGGATCTGACCAAATGACTTACTGGTGCGTTTTACGTAGGGAATGGATGGGAATGGGGGTTGCTGGGATAATTATTGCTGGTGATTATGGATCATTCCCGAAAATTCCCTGCTAAGCACCAGTAAGATGGTTATACCCTCTGGTAATTTAACATAGCTATGGAAAGATCCACCATTTTTAATGGGAAAACTCACTATTAAATGGCCATTTTCAATAGCTATGTTAGTTTACCAGAGGGTAACTTACAACTGGATATTTCTATGGGATTATACATTCATATACATTCCATAAATAGGATGACTTAGTACTTATAACTGGTATTTCGGGCCATAACTGTGAACCACCAGATAGCTATCACCAGTTAGCAGCTGGTTGGAAACCAGAGTCACATAATATATCACAATATGTCATCATTCATCGTCCACTTAGATGGGATAGTTCACGAAATCGGGAATTACTAGACTTATATAATCAATGGTCATTTCAGAAACCTAAAATGGAGGTACTGTACCATATGTTTGGCCATATTTTGTGGGGATATTCCCTGAAACTAGGCCTAAAAAATAGGCCTTATATAAGGTACGTACCTCCAATAATTCGGATCCTGAAGATCTCCCATTGATATAACCAGCCTTATTCATCACTGACGATCCATGGGATGATCCTCCAACTACCCGGGTACCCCCAATAATGGTGCTATATTGGGGGACTATGTGTTCCCATGGCAAAATGGATGTGTTGGGATATGGGTGTGTCTATGGGGTACATATACCCTCTTCAAGTTATGGCCATTTCAATAAGGAAAATGATGCTTCACCGATGCTTCCATGCGTGTCCTGGCATTTTTCAGACCCATAGAACTGACAGGTGGATACTTGGAGGGTCACTCCCGATTGTGAAAATCATTCCCCTCTACAAGTGGGGTGTCCTGTAAATAAAAAGCTGTATAAGTAAGGTTAGACGCGATGCCCACCATCTGCCCCACAGTTTACATGGGGTGGGATGGGGATGTTAACGTTCCATCGACCACTTTCCCTTGACCTTGCACAAGATCTTGATGCTACTGCTACATGCAAGATGACCTAATTATCATGGTTCAGGGTGGGATGGGGCGATGATAACGCTCACTCGGCCTTGCACAAGACTTTAATGCTGTGCCCATGATCACGATGTAGCGTATCCATGATGTTGATATCTCATAATTAATATTATGATGATGATGATGGTGATGATGATGATGATGGTGATGGTGATGGTGATGGTGATGATGATGATGATGAGGAGGAGGAGGAGGATGACGATGACGATGACGATGACGATGACGATGACGATGACGATGCCGATGACGATGTGACGATGACGATGACGATGACGATGACGATGACGATGACGATGACGATGACGATGATGATGATGATGATGATCATGATGCTGGTGATGGTGATGATGATGATGATGATGATGATGATGATGATGATGATGATGATGATGATGACCGCGACGATGATCCCGTCGAACTCTTCCAGACGCTGGGCAAATGGTGGGAGTTGATCGGGTTAGGTTACTAGCCAGTTACTAAGTAATATGATCCTCCCAGAGTCCACTTCTTTCGTCGATCTCTCAATGTGTCTCTGTTCTCCCTGGTTTGTCCCCTGTCAAAAGTTGAAGGTGTAATAGGATAAACATGGATAAAGAGTTCCCACATTAAATCATAGCTACCCTCCTGTAATCAAACGTAGCAAGGGATTTTCTCCTATAAATGAAAGTTTCTAGCTTGGAAAGTCATCTAGAAATCGGCCATTGTCTACATTTGATTTCCGCAGGGTAAATCTGATCCTAGAAACACTAAGATCATCTAAGAAACTACCCTCTGGTGAACGTTTACATAACTATGGAAAATCACCAGTTTTAATGGGTAAATCAATGTAAATCAACTATTTCTATGGCCATGTTCAATCGCTATGTTACCAGAGGGTAAAATCTAATTACGTGCTTGTGGCTATCTAGCCATTCACACACTTCAGTGTTTATCCCATTACGCGCCTCGTGTTCCATTTGACATTTTTTGCCCCGCAGCCGAGGATCTCATAATCGTGGAAGAAGTTTTGCATGTAACCTGGAGGGGTGCCCGAAACAGCTTATTCTTTTCACTTTGAAAAATAAAGCAAAGCGAAAATGGGATTGGGACAGACCAACAATTAATTACGTGATACATGATGTGTGCATACATTTGTATATGTATAATATATATATATCATATAAAATGTACATTACAGATCAATATACAATGACAATCATGAACACCGATATGGGTTTGTCCAAAATGAGACAAAACCCAGGGATACCCCATGAAAATCCATGGCTGTGATATTTAACAACCACGATAGAAAACGATGCATCTCTAAGTAGCTCAGGGAGGATCGGAACTGCTGCAACTTCAACAGTTGACTTTGCGCCGCCGAGTCTTGCATCGCTTGAGTCCTCCAAAGTGGAGGTCCCCTTTCTTAGCTAACTTGGACTATAACATATTATAACAAAGCTATGTGAGTTGGACTTGTGGTGGATGTATGTTGGGCGTATGTATGCGTATGTTGGATGTTGAATTGTCCATACCTGGGTGTGTTTACAAACCAACTTCTAAGTGGGAGGCACCACCTTATGCTGGCTCGAGAAACGCTGTGGCACGGGCTTCAAAAAATGGCCCTTCGATTTTTGGACTGGATTCAATCGTGGTTAAGGTGTGGCCAGAAATCATCCACTTCATGTGACTGCAACACGCTGCCATCATCCCAGTCCCCGGTCTGCACTCAGTGGTTCTTGTAGCACTCTGCACGTGCTGTTTTTGTTGTTTAGTATCCCAGGTAAATCCAAAATATATTTAAATATATTTGTATTATATTATAATATATATATATATTATTATATTATATTATATATATAATATATATATATATATATATATCCAAAATTATCCAAATATAATCGTGTTGGTTGAATATCCCCATTACAGATCAACCCCCCATCTTGAAAATAGTTCCCCAATCCATTTTTCGACGTTTACCTCCCATCCCAGCCGCTTCTTCCGTCCTCAGCTCCGGCAAGCTCTGCAGGGTGCCATCGATCATCTCGCGCCAGAGGTCCTCGTAGTGCTGCCGGGCTTCCGCCGTGGCGAAGGTGCGCGCGAAGGCTGGGGAAGCCGCCACCGCCTGCTGGCGGAAGTCCTGTGGAGGCTGGAAAAAGCCTCCGGTGCCAGAGGTGAAAAACATGGGTAGAACCACAACTGAAGCCCCATGTTTGTTGGGAATTGTTGGGATGTGGGGCCCCTGTAACTAGGGTATATCCACTTAGTTCACTGGAACTGCACTTCCAAGTAGCCCTTTTGGGTATGAATCATCCAAATTTTGAGTGCAGTACCCAATTTTGACCTATACTGTATACTCATTACACCCACAAAACAAAGACATGGCACAGGTGATGGTGATCCAGTCAATACTTAGATGTGAATTCAAGGCTTTGTACTGTAAGTGGGTAGTAGCCAGCTTATAACCTAGTTGCAGATGGAACATCCCCACTTAAGTTGTATACCCTCCAGTAAACGTTTACGTAGATGTGGAAAACCCACCATGTGAATCATTTTCCGATGCATAGCTTTTCCACGTCTTTCTGTACCTTTACCCCAGGGGTAATGACTAAAATGTGCATATACAGGTGATGAACCACTTACTAAGTGGGATGCATGTCCAACCCGTTGCCCGTTTGTTTCCAGGAATATATTGGTAGCTAAGTTCTAGCATACTCCCAATATGTTCCAATCAATACGAAGTCTACCGTCCCAACAAAAACTTCGGTTCCGAGGCGTCCAACCAATTAGTCCCATCACCCCAATATGGTTGCACCACCCCCTAAAATGGCACCCACTTTATGAATACATCAAAAAAACACACAAAGGTGGTTTGAGGAGAGGATCATGAGTCATATTTGGGGGGCGAGGTCGCGGGATGTTGCGGGGATATTTCTGGGAAGTCTGGGAAGTCGTGGGGGTTTCTTAAGTTAAGTCATGCTGGATCCCCAGTCACCATGGTTGTTTCCATGGTTTCCATGAATTTGGATGATTTGAGGCTCCCCCATGACTTGTTGGAAACATCCAGTCGTAATTGGTGAAACCTGGGCCCATTTCGAAACCGCCACTTTTGTGGCCCAAGTTATGAGGCCGCAATCACAAAAGGTGATACAATGCGATACCCATCTGATGGAATTAGAATTGGGATAATGGTGAATGATGGTGAAATATGTGGGAAACTACCAACTGAATATGTACGTAGTCATACCCATCTAGCTTATTGATTATCGCAACCTTTTTTGATCCCAATTATTCTTCAGGCGACATCCCCCCAAAAAAAACATCACATGGAATCACTTACCCTCTGGTAAACGTTTACATAACTATGGAAAATCACCATTTTATAGCTGGATAAATCCACTATTTCTATGGCCATGTTCCAGTTCGCAAACTGTTAGTTTACCAGGCCGGGTAAGTTTTGTTGCACCATTTTCTCCCCGCCGGCCCAGGTCGGTGCCATTGGGTCCTGAAAGAGGCGTGAGAAAACCAAGGATCGGTCTTCCTCCGTCAAGCCCTGGTGTCTGCAAACGCACCTCGTGGTGTGGCGTGGCGACGGTTGACAAATGGGGATGGGTTTAACCACGGTCACACTCTCAAAAGTTGGATTCACCCCCGTTTTTTCTGGTAAAATCCACAATTTTCAGACTTGGGGATGGGTTAAAAATGGTTAAAACCTATTAAGACCTATTATAGATGACCAATTTTTTTGTGGGAATAAACATCCATTAAGCTGCTATTTGGGGGTACCGTTTGGGTGCCAGGAGTTTGACGAAAATAGCCAGAGTACTATTAAAATTGGTACCCCAAAAAAATTGGTTGTTTAACCCTGGGACCATGGGTAAATATATTATATAGACTTTTTTAAGGAATCCTGGGAGTGCGACCCACCTCTGTGAGTTGCGTTTTTTTGCGGTGTTTACCGCTTGAATTCGAATGATAGGGTTGTGGTTTATGGTAGATACATCATGATACATCAAACTAATTAACTTTATAGCTATTATATGTGTATTTTTGTATATTATATAAATTATATATGTAGATGTTCCTATTGTTTTTTAAACCAACATTCACATGGCTATGGATCACCTATAGATACATTTTTAGTGGGTTATTCACATCCATAAATCCCAGCTATTTTGATGTGAACTACAGGGGTACAAGGTTTTGACACACTGCCACATCACCACCATGATACTCTCATCAGATCCCAGTTGCTCGAAGCACTGGAGCGCGTAGTTCATGGCAAAGCTGCGCACGCTATCCGCGAAGGGCACGCCGTCGCGCCGACCGCCATCGACTTCGCGGATGTAGCCTTCGGTGAGCACCTGCCACCGTCAAAAAAAACAACGGAAAAAATGGGGGTTACCCGGCCTGGTAAACATACAAAAAGCTATTGAAAATGGCCATTTATAGTTGATTTTTCCATGAAAAATGGTGATTTTCCATAGTTTTTTGTATGTTTACCAGAGGGTACAATAGGATATGAATGGGATATCATGGGATTTTTTCATGGGATACCCAACTGTGGCTTATTGTGGGTTTGACTGAAAATAAAGCATTGCGCAACCCCCTTATGGCGAATCTATAGGAATTAAAGGATGATAAAGCATAGGATTTTCGGGTACCCTATTCTCAGACAAACCCACAAGCAAGCCACAGCAACTTGTGCTGGGTAGTGAACATGACCTATTTCCAGATGATCTACCCTCTGGTTATGACTAACGTAGCCATGGAAAATCACCATTTTTAATAGGTAAACCATCTATAAATGGGCCATTTTCCATGGCTATGTTAAATAACCAGATGGTATTTAGGGATTTTCCATTGCCAAATTGTGTTTACCAGAGCAAAAAAACTCCGGTCATCACATCACAAAATGAAGGGCGCTCAAAGTCTCAGACGGTCATATGATATGCGCATGCGTCAAAATCATTCAAGATCTATATGATTTTCCATTTGGACGCTGAACATATTTTATCTACCAAGAATTCCCATATCGGATCATAGTCTCCCCTATCCAAGCACTTATATAGGCAGCAAATTCCTCTTGTTGCCGACCCAACTCTTCACATCGCCTGCGTGATATCATTGCAGAGCTCCGGAAAGATCCAACATCCCAACGCCAGCATCGTCCAGGAACAGAAATTCAGCAGATGCAGCTGCGGATTGGTCAAGGGCTGCCTATTGCGACTAGCCGGCCGTGCCCTTCCCTGTGCGTCCAAGACGCAGCCGCAGTCGAAGTGATAGCCCTCCGGCCCCGGCATGGCACCATAAACGAAGCCCACCGGGAAGCTGTGGAGCATGGCAGTGGGCTCTAGGAGCATCATGGTGAGATGGTTATTATCTGGAACTCCCAGAACCACCACCAACAAGTTGAGCATGGCATTCTTCAGTCGACATCCTGGATGAAATGGAAGGTCTGGATGGTGAGGGTATGATGAGTCAGCCATAAAAGGCCAAAAAAGATATGTATTACAACCGAATCACCCAATTTTAATCCTAATCAAAACACACAAAGACTTAAAGTGTATGGACGGATGTGTATGGCTATCCAATCCCAGCATCGGTTCTCTCCATTTCCAGCCACTTCTTCCCAGTTGTCGCGCCCCAAAAACACTGCGGCCACCAACGACTCGGACGCCGCCAGTTGCCCCGGATCGCACAGCACGGCGGCCACCCGCGCCAAGCGCTCATCCTCCAATCCCAGAGCCGCGCGCAGTCTCTGATTGTTGGCATCTGTCAGAGCCTGGTGGGTCAACTAAGCTTGTTGTCGCAGTCTCTGTTGCAATGTGAGGCCCCCGTTGGATAGCTAAGTTGGTTAACAAAAGCCCCAGTAACTATAGTTATCAATACCATAAACAATAGTTATTGGACTTATAAACCAATTTAGCTATCTTGGGGGCCTCACATTGTGGGGATGGGGTACACAAAAAAAAATACGGGAAACGGAGGATGCTGGCCGCGTGACACCAAAGTCTGGCTATTTGACCTGGATGTCTTGCTGATCTCTTCTAGAATCTTCCCATTTCTTCTCAAGATTCACTATGATCATAACTAATACATTTTCTTTGTATTAGCTTTGTATTAGCTTTGTATGAAAAAAAACAGGATCCTTCCAAATCCTCCAAAAATCCGCTCTTTTTCTGGATCTTCTTGTTTTGCCAAAGAAAAAACTCCAAGAAGTCTCAAATCCCCCAGGTTTCCAGTTTTCATCCATTTTCCCCATTGGCTCCCCAGTGGCTCTCCTGCGCCAGGGCCGGCCGCGCGTCGTTCTTCTTGGCCAACGCACAGGCGCAGGCGTTGCCGAAGGCGTAGCGCCGGTCCTCCGGACTCAAGCCCTGCAGGGCCGCCTCTGCAGCGGCCAGGGCTGCTGGAGACTGGAACTCCTGCCTTGGAACGGTTCTGAACGGCTCTGAAATGGCTTAGGATCACCCAAAAATGGAGCCTCAATGGACCCAATGGAAAAATGATCTATAAATGGGTGCTTTTTATGATGATATGCTGATGATATGGTGATTGTATTGGACATATTTTGATATATTTGTTTATTATAGGTGTTCAAGGAATGTTCATTGAATTTGTTTAAAATGGTTGGCCAAAGATCAAAGTTATATAATGAAATTTATAGGAACATATTTAACCAACATCTGATGTAAGGGTTTCCGTTGGTGCGTATGACAAACCACGTATATAACATCTTATCCTGGTATCATAATTCCGACACGGGAACCCCGTCCCACTGATGTCATATTGAGATGTCTGGCGAATCAAAATTCACCAAACTGACATAAGATTTCTTTGGCATGATTCCCCCCAATTCAAACCATCGTCTGATGGTCACAAGATGTCACAAGATGTCTGTTTGCAGCTGATGGATGTGACCAGCCTGAATGCAAGAGAAAACGAAGACGTATCTTAGGATCAGGAAAAAAAAGAAGAATCAAACATATCTTTCGAAATGGAAACGGGTCAGAGTGAAAAGTCATTTTCCACTTACACATGTTCAGGTGAACAATGAAACCTACAAAACTTTCGAAGTGCCGATCCAGCTGCTGCATGACCCATGCCAGGATGGCTGAGAATCCAGGAGGCTGCCTCTTTTCTTCCGCCATGGCCATGCTGGCTTGGTATCGTGGAGCCTGACTCCAATCGAAGACGTGGCCGCATCCCTCTCCATGTTGTCTTGTGCCGTGCGCATGCGCACCACATTGCATCTGACTGCAGCCTCAAGTTGTCGGAAGTGCTGAGATGGTACAGGAAGAGGTTCCCAAGTTCCACCTGTTGGTCTTATGCGACTAGGTTAACTGGGGTCTATTTGATGGCTCTATATCTATACGTGGGTTGATACAGTAAAGCAACTGGGATGTGGTTCTTGAAATTAACCGTATAGAATAGAATATTGAGCACTCAGCCACCGGCTTTGCCACAATCCAGGAGTGGTGAAGCACTGCCCAGAAGAAATAGGGGCGCACAAACCCCCATGCAACCAGATTATGCTCTTATCCTGCAGGTTTCTGGATACGTGCCCTACGTGCCCTGGTCAAGTCAAGAACGCTTCTGATCATCCCACCACTATTGGGAATCCTGAGATTTCCCCTTCCGAATCCCTATGAATGGATTGATGACCATAGGCAATGCAATTTGTCTCTACCATGGTATCAGGATCGAGCTCACGATTTTAATCCGGTTCCTCAAAAGCGCATAGCCCGGCTACAGCACGAAAAATCACTACAAGCCCAAAACACGTCTGAGTCACTCCCACGAACCAACTCAAGAGACTTATATTATATATATATATGTGTATATATATATATATACATACATACATACATACATACATACATGCATACATGCATACATGCATACATGCATACATGCATACATGCATACATACATACATACATAACATTACATAACATTACATAACATTACATAACATTACATAACATTACATAACATTACATAACATTACATAACATTACATAACATTACATCACATTACATCACATTACATAACATTACATAACATTACATAACATTACATAACATTACATAACATTACATAACATTACATAACATTACATAACATTACATAACATTACATAACATTACATTACATTACATTACATTACATTACATTACATTACATTACATACATACATACATATACATATACATATATATATACATACCATTTATATGTGCATAGCACTTAGTATGTGTTTCATAACCACAACTATTTTCGCCAGTTATTCACCGGGATGAACGTCTAGAACCCCCAACAAATGACACCACCCAACTCCCCCAGCTGATGATTTTCACACCACCCAAATCCAGCTCAAGTTTTCCCAAACTCATCTTGTCAAACATCAATGGCCATTCCAGGATCCTAAGTTGGAGGTTACCATCTATAAGGCCTATTTCTTAGGCCATTCCATTTCAGGGAAAATCCCCTAGGATCCTGAAGATCTCCCATTGAAAATATCCACAGGTTGCCAAAGAACCCCCGTCCTTCTCGATGACTTTTCCACACCTGGGGCAACAACGACACTCCCCGCGGGAAGCGTAGAGATGGTCTTCGCGCTCCCTTTCCTGATCCTGGTGTCATGACGAGGGGGATAGGCCCAAGATGGCACAAGCACTCCTAAACAAAACCTACTTGGTGGCTCATCCCACGGCTCGTAAGTGGGTTATAACCCCAGTTATAAATGGGATAAGTAAGGTTAATCCACTTATAACTGGGGTTATAACCCACTTACTAAGTGGGATGAGCCACCAAGTACCCCAGGTATTATTTGAGCAGTGCTAAACCCAAAATGTTTGTCATTCCGCACTGGATTCCCAGTGGAGTATGATCATTCTCAAATATTCTCAATACGATGCTCCATGGTGCTGGAATATTTACCTACATTTACACCAAAAATGACCCAGTTTTGTAGGTAAATATTCCATACATGGAGCATCTGGGTACAGTAAGAGTCGCAAAACCCCCGAACTAACCATCTGAACATTGGTCATTTGGGTTAAGAGGTGAGTGGGCCTCCACTTATATCCTCTTTAAATATCACTGTTTGGGGGGAGATGACTGGATATGCATCCATGCAAGATCGCGATCTCTGTTCATCACCACTCTGTTCATCACCATAGAAAGCAATCCCCATAGAAACCCACAGAAACCCCTTTACCCTTCTCAAAACTAGCAGCATCAAATACGAATATGTGTTCATGTTCGTTGTCAGGAACCTAACTCAGCTGTTCTGATCTGGCCATGAACATCTTGAAAAACTATGGAAAAAGAGACGGCGAAACCGGTAGCTGAAGAGCACGGATTATCCGCAAATTGGGTTCTCATTCTCCCAATGGCGGTGTGTCCCAAGAAATGAGTGAAACATGTTTCCGGGTTGTTTGTTTGAGTGTTCCAACCACAATTTCTGGGTTCCTAGTTCCTAGCTAACTTTTGAAGCTGCCAAAGCCGAAACTTGAAAAAAATACAATCTAAACTGGTTGGTGGTATACCTACCCCTCTGAAAAATATGAGTTCGTCCGTTGGGATGATGAAATTCCCAATATATGGAAAGTCATAAAATTCCATGGTTCCAGTCACCACCAGCCAGTAAAACATGTACCCTCAAATCATCCATGTTATTTTCGGATTCTCCACGAAATCAACCATCCAGCGATCCAGGGGATTCCTCATCGATGGAAAGCCACCGTTTTGAATACCCATTACCCTCCCATATTTTAACATATAGTAACATAGCTATGGAACATGGATGAAAATGGACCATTTAGTTCGATGTTTTACCTCTTGAAAATGGTGACTTTCCAGTTCGCAAACTCTAAACGTTTACCAGAGGGTTATTCCGTTATACCACTATAATCCCATATTGTAACCCCATTATATCCCATGATATCCCATTGTACCACCTAATTGGTGGTTGAGCCCTACCCCCCAGAAAAATGATGGACTTCGTCAGATTGGATCATCCCAACGACATTGGGGAAAATATGTCAGTCATGTTCCAAACCAAAAAACCCGATAACCATATATATATATATATACAGTATATAATATATACAGTTGATAACCATATTATGAACCATTATTATAACCATATTATTATCATACCATCATTATATCATACCATTACCCAGATGCTCCATGGTGCTGGAATATTTACCTACAAAACTGGGTCATTTTTGGGGTTTTTATGTAGGTGTGTATATTCCAGCACCATGGTTCGCATCTGGGTTATACCACTATAATCCCAGTTTACCAGGCTACCCCTGGTGGGAATTTGAAGGATCGGCTCCCACCAAGAAAAAGGAACTCCTGGCGCCGGCGCCGCTCGCGCTCATGCTCGAAGCCGGGCATGTTGGACACGGGCAAATCCTGTGGGGGTCACCGCGGGGTCGCGTCATGTCTTTGAAAAGGGGGCCTCAGCGACCTGGATAAATTCTGCGAAATCACCATCGAAATCCATTACACGTAGAAATACAAGAAAAATACAACTACTAAGAAATACTCAACTATAAGAAATCCCCATAAAATATGTATATATATATAATATACATACATACATATATAGATATTATATATATTATATATATATATTATATTATAACATATTATACCTCATATAATCCCCGTATGATGGAATTCCATATATTGTAATCCTATCCCCATTTATCATCCATAGATCCATACCATGAAAATCCCCTCTGAGGGACCCGTGGTCCTCCCAGGGATCCTCACCAGGACCTCAAGAGTCGAGACCGAAGGTACCGAAGATACCGAAGGGAAAGGTCTTCGGGAGGAAAAGCTCCAGGCTTCACCCAACGTTAGAGAGAAAAGTAGGTAACTTAAGGGATAAATTGGGATATTATGATGAGATTTAACGGATTTTAACGGTATAAAATGAATTGTATGAATTAAATGGATGTATTTTTTGGAATGAGATACCAAAAGTTGGACGGAAATATCATCGAACTATAAGTTGGTGGCCCCTATCAGTTTGAATTTACCAGAAAAAATGCATATGTCAGGATTTAGGATAGCATTCTGGAACCTATATTGATTCAACATATTTATGGTAAATCGACCCGCATCATTTTAGGCTTCACCCCCACCATTTATAGCAGGTCGTTTGACGTCAGAGCTTCAGATCGGTGGAGCCCCTTCCCCTTGATTTACCGCAAAAAATAAAAAGGACATCATGGAAAATCAACACTGAAAGTCACTGGAAAGTTGAGTTTCCATGGGGGTTTTCGACCTGAATTGAAAGAGGGCAGCGCAATTTTGTACAGGTTCCATTAGTTCCTACAAAGTTGGCACCATCGGTGTATCAAACCATCATGAAATGTCAGAGATATCCTGGATGCAACCCAACACCTCACAATTTACAACCTCGCTGCCGACCTAAGCCTTCTCGTTGCAAACGCACTTGGATTGCCACAAGTTCCTGGAAAACCCCAAAAAAACATCTAAAAACTGGGTAAGTCGAGGGCACGGCATCCAGTTCCAGTTCCATCACCTCTGGGGGCCCCACCTCCAGCCGCGCGTTCGGGCTTCGCCAAGCCTGTGGCCCACGCTGCCAGGCGCGCGCACGCATCATCGGCCGTATCGGCCGCCCGGCGCAGCAAGTCCTCCAGGGCTTTCCCAGCAGCTGCGGTGGAGCCGGCGTAGTGCACCAAGGCGTTCAGAAACATCATCCTGGGCACACGTGGAAGGCTGGAAGGCACCCCATGATAGCTACAAGGTGGTGCCCCCCATGATTAGTTGGTTTATCAACCAGAGTGACTATGATCAATCCACCATAGAATTCACGAAGTGATTTGCGTCAACTTAGCGATTCCGAACTGCGGCACCACCTTGTAAGTTGGTTTTCAAACTCGGTGAATTCCATGGTTTATATGCCCATAGATGATAGTTATAGACCTATTTGAAACTGGCCCACCTTGTAGGAATGGGGCTTTCCTGAGAACTTTTGGGCCCACCAAATATACCAGGACGAACCCAATATGCATCTGGTTGTTGGTGAGTCAACCCAACGGATTCAAAAGCAGAAAGCCTCAAAAAAACAAAGCACGGGTTTGGCTCAAAAATTCCCCGCTCCAGAAATGGCAGGATCAATGATCATATGATTTGAGATGCAAATGGAAGTTTTGGAAGTTGTTGCATTGTTTCTGAGCCATCCCCGACAACTCAGCGCAATCCAAGGCATCCATTCGGGAGAGTCTTCTCCTTGGAATTGCTTCAGGGGCTCAACAAAAATGCCGAAAAAATTCAGTGGTGGTTTGCCCCACCCCCGGTCTGGTGGCTTTCCCCCACCTTGGAAAAATCACACCAAAGAATTGCAAAGGTGAAGGGAATCAAACATTGCTGGAAAACTACCAGTTGGACTAGAAAAAACATCCATAAATAGAACAAAAATCTGAACAAAGTTTAAACAATTGAGGAACACTCAAAAGAGCTGTAAGGTCATGGCTAAAAATTAATATAACTGGGAAAATCGAAAAACATGTTAAAGAAAATCATCAAAATCACTGGTCAAAAAGACTCCAAGTGTCCCTGTGCTCCCAGATGCAGCAGCAACTGCTGCCCCTCCGCAGTTCGCAGCGTCTTCCGCGCCACGCTCTCCGCCACCGACGCCAGCAGCTGCTGCTGCCGCACCGCGCGGCGCACCGCGGTGAAGACGTTGGGCGCGGACGACGCCCCGGCGGCACGGCGGAGTTCCTCCAGGGGTTGAAGGCCATCCAGTTCTAACAGCTCCTGAGAAGAGTGACAATGGATCTGGGATTTGGGGGAAAAAAAACCATGAAAAATGAGGATCTAACTGATTACACTAGAGAAAATATAAGTATATTCATCAAAAACTTGGTGAAACATGATGAAAACCATCAGACATACGGGGTTAGACTGGAGATTGAACTAGCGAAAATATGGGGTGTGATTCCGGATAATTGATTTATCTGATGATAGAAAAGTGTCAATGGGTTGGTTTTAAGTTTTACGGGAACATCTACAGGATATATGGTTTAAGTTCGAATCGTGGTTGGATTTATGCATTAAGTTTTATGTTCATTACTGAGTCATGTTGCTAGAATCGGTAGCTGTTGAATGGCGGTCGCTAATTTCAATGATATGTCGATGGGTAAATACTTGGCAAGGTTTGAGAAAAAATGGAGGTCTCTAAACTCCAAGTGAGGCATGCCACAATTAGAGATACCCTCCAGTAAACATAGAAAAAGCCATGGAAAAAGCCCATGGGAAATCCACAGGTTTCCCATGGAAAATGATCAACGGTAGCTTTTCCATAGCGTGGACTGGAGGATAAGCCAATCATCCAGGCAGTATCTGATCATCAAGTGGAACAAGTTGGCGTCATTGGATTTGGGACATCAGAAAATTGAATGAAACCCAAGAACGATCCATGGCACCCTGATTTATATGGCGATTGTCCGGGCCTAATTTGGAGGATGGTCTCAGCTTATAAACATCCGTGCCCCATCCCATCCCTGCCGCGTGCTTCCCAGGAGACCAAACAGCCACCACCGAGGTGCTGTCCCGGCCCCTCGCCAGGCATAGTACAGCAACCAGGGAAGACTGCTGGTGTCGTCATCGTGTTCTTCCGTCCATTCCATCCATGCATTCCATGGAAGGTGGAGACAGGGATGTTCACCGACCTGGTTTAGAAGCAGAAATGGACGTTGGTTGAAAAGTGATCACATCGAGCTATTGTTTCAACCATAAATCCAATTAGTTAGCCTACTTAAAACCTTAGCTGTCATATAAATCAACTAGTAACCCCATCCATAGATTTTCCCTAGGTTTTCCATAGATTTCCCATACATTTTCCCTAGATTTTCCATACATTTTCCCTAGATTGTCCATACATTTTCCCTAGATTTTCCCTAGATTTTCCCTAGATTTTCCATAGATGTTCCACAGATTTTCCCCACCTTTTGGCAGAATTCCTGACTGAACCGCTGCAGCATTTCGCTTCGCTTCCCACGGTGCTGCTGTACCGCCTCCAGCAGTCCCTGCAAGGCCGCCGCGCCCAGCGCTGGAGTGACCAAGGCATAGCACGACGCGAAGATCCCGCGGCTGTCTACGATGTCCAGGATGAGCTCAACGGATTCACCTCCGTTGTTCCACGTTTCAATGGATTGGTTTTGTTGGGAAAATCTTAACCGGAAAATCAATGGAATAGTTAACTTACCATCAAATTGATCGGGCTTTCCGGTTAAAATTTTCCCATCCAATTGGATGAACGTTGTTGGTTCTCGGGATTCGATCGGATGATTTTGGGTAACAAAAAGAGATGTGATATCTGGTAGGTGCTGGTCGAAAAATGCTAACATGACTGGGGTTAATCTTGATGGGATCCATGGCACACCATATATAGCACATAAATGGAGTCATGGTGAATGGGATGATCATTGGATAAGTTTTAGTGAAACGATATGGGCCACGGTCAATATTTGGTTTTTTTCGCTCCAAGTCGTCAATTTTTTGGTACATAGCCCCAGCTCAATTTCACAAAAAAAAAAGATGTCTCGAATACTACTCTCCATGAACCTAAATTTTGGCTGTAGCTCACATGGCTAAGTTGACATAACTTGGCGAATTCGATGGTTTATGGCGGATATTAATGGAACTCAAGTGACGCATTGAACTCATCGGATCAGGTCGAGTTTTCTGGGTTTAGGGTGATTAAAAAAAAATGGATGATTACAAGGGATACCGGGATGTAATGGGATTATAACTGGACTCTCAGATATTATAAGTTATATCCCAGTGACTATACTGTATAATGACTTATAATATCATATATTGTCATATTATATCTAGTATCAGATTATCAGATAGATAGATAGATAGATATATATATATAATATATATATTATATTATAATAATAACCATACCATACTATACCATACTATACTTTGGTTTTCAATGGATTGGTTTCTACCGTCACCGACTCGAAAGTGTGACACGTGACCTGTTTCTTTAAAAATCGCCCCTAAAGGTCGATTGTTAAAAGTTGGAAAGCTGGAAAATATGCGAAATTTTTAACCCTCTGGCTATTTAAACTATGGAAAATCACCGTTTTGAATGGGTAAATCAACTGTTTCGACTGGGCCATGAAATCAATAGCTATGATTGAATAGTGATACCCTCCGGTAAATTGACATCTGGTTGGTGGTTGAGCCTACCCCTCTGAAAAATGATGGAGTTCGTCAGCTGGGATGATGAAATCCCCAACTGAATGGAAAAATCAAAGTCATGTTCCAAACCACCAACCAGTCATCTATAGATATCTATTATAGCGGTAGCTGGAACACTAGCCATGGAATACTACTCATTGGTTATAGATCATTGGGATAGAACACTGCCCCCATATTTTTTCTTAGCAAAAAAAAACATGGAATACGGGGTCTCTTTGATTTGTCACTGTTACCTAGGTCTCTAAAGTTTATCTTTTTATGGGTTTTTCAGATACCTGTCTTTTTAGCTGGCTATAGTACACTTTACATCGTTTTTACCGATAGCAAAAGATTTTCCAGCACTAAAAAATTTCTCACCAGTCGGTTGACTCGCACTATTTCCTGCTTCCGAACGAAAAATTCTGAAGCGCACGTTCGCCGAGGCTGCCGGGTAGTAGGTTTTCAATTGTTTCTGTTGACTCAATGTATAAATCGACCCTCTGGTCAACATACAAAAAGCTATGGAAAACAGCCCATAGAAATAGATGGTTTTCGTATTAAAAATGGTGATTTTCTATAGCTATGTTAAATTACCAGAGGGTATACAGAATGATATCATGATCTATCATGATCTATTCATCCATCTACCTAGAGCTAAAAAAAAACCTCTGTTTTATGGTCGGTCCATGGCTTGAGTCAGTATCGGCTTTTACTAATACGTTTTATCAAAACAACGGTTCCCCTGCAGAAAAAACGTCTTTTTCCAATAAACCTTCATTTTGTGTGTGCACTTGCCTTGCCAAGCGTGTGAGGTCATATATTGATTTGCTTAGTTTGCAGACACAGCCACTGATGATGAAATGAAGTGAAAATCAAAGATCAAGACTAACAAGTAACCAACCCATGCCAGCTAATATCAATAAAAGGGCAGGGTCAGGCCTCAGGTTTGCGTAGAAAGCGGCTGCTATTAGAACTTGAAAACCAATGTGGATTTGAACTTTGGATCTTCGAGTGGGAAAATGCAGTCGATTATTTGCTATTCAACCCTTTTTGTTTCGAAGCTGGGAGATTACAAGTTGGACATCCAGCGTGCGATTTGTTCAAAATTTGTTAATTTCTATGCCCCTGGAATGGTGAAAACATGGGGACCCCAACATTTTCCCGTACTTATCCCGTATTTACCCCGTACTAAACCCGTATTATAGAAATTTGAATAAAACCCCGGCTTTCAAAAACCCGCAATTAACCCATATTAACCCAAAAAAAAAACGTAATTAACCCGTGGAAACCCGTAAAAAAAATATATGGGTTTTGTGGGTCTGGCCCGTAGGCTGCCATAAATAGGGTTTTTAGGCCCACTGATGGTCTTTGCACGGACAAATTTCATCAGAAGACGGGTCGCTTGCTCATCGTGAAATATTTATTTGCAAATGCACAATTCAAGTATGCTCCTGGTATGCAAAAATTGACATTGTTTGTCGGAGCATTTTCGTCGAAGGAAAGTTGTAGGGCATGCATTTGAGAAATGTAGGAATAGTTTCCCAACAATGTCTCTAGCCCGGCACGACACAAGACCACTGGCAGCATGCTGATAACTACATTGTTAATTTTTGAGCATCAAAGGCAAGACTTTATGGGAAAGTGCACTAATGGAAAATTGGGAAATTCAAAAAAAAAACAGGTTTTTGAATGAAAACATGATAAAACATGGATAAAACATGATAAAACCCCGTCTTTTTCCGATCAATCCTGCCTTTAATTAGCGGTTTCGGGTTCCCCTTTTGGGTACACCTCTCGGCCAGGTCACGGAAGAGCTCCAGAATCTGTGCGGATTCCCTTCTCAACGGCTGCAACCTTGGAATGCGCCCCCTGCCCGGAAAAAATCCTGGGTTCAAGGAATACCCGGCCTGGTAAACATACAACAAACGACGGAAAATCACCGTTTTTAATGGGTAAATCAACTGTTTCTATGGCCATTTTTAACCCTCTGGCTATTTAAACTATGGAAAATCAGTGTTTTTAATGGGTAAATCAACTGTTTCGACTGGGCCATTTTCAACAGCTATGATTGAATAGTGATACCCTCTGGTAAATTTGACATCTGGTTGGTGGTTGAGCCTACCCCTCTGAAAAATATGAAAGTCAGTACGGGATTATTATTGCCTGGAAAAATACAAAATGTTCCAAACCACCAACCAGACATAGACCCTGAAAATCACCCATTTTTAGAGGTTTCACTCATCTTTCAACCCGAAAACTGCGACCGGGTCGAAGTGTTAATTTACTGGAGGGTGATGTCCACGATTTCAGGGATTTAGATGTCTTCAAATAACCCAAAAAATGGATTTAAGCAGGAAAGATCAGATTTAGTGGGGATACAACTGGTTCAGTTTAAGAGAAGTAGGATATAGAAACAGATCCTTTCAGTGGGGTATCCTTGCAGTGGGATAAAACAAACAGATACAATACTACAAGGTGGGGCCCCCAAATGATAGCTAAGTCGGTTTATAGCTAGGTGAAATTTATGGCCTATTGTAGATATATCGAACTAGTTAAAGCAACAAACATAGCTGGGGGGCCTCACGGTGCCAGAGCAGATCACCGTCATCTAGAAACAGCCATACGCTACTTGTTTTCCAGGGGGTCTCTGTGCAAGTTCCAACCAAAATTCATGGCAAATCTTCCAGACGCTGCAAAAATTCCACAGTGATTTGTTGGCAGTACGAATTCACCAATCACAATTCCCACCATTCCAGTCATGTCATTTCAGGGTAAAACAAGACAATAAATCACCCCATGTTTGATGGTTTATACCACCTAATTATGGTGATTTTTACATATTCTTACCCACATTAGCCATATTTTACATGTCAATTTCCCCAGCCTTTCCGCCTTTCCAGGCAACAAATCCTCCAAAATCTGCTGCAGCGCCGCCCGCGCCGTAGGGAAGAACACCTCCGCGCCACCGGAACCGAGGCGGTTGAGCTGCGTCGCCAGACGCGCGAGGCAACGGTTCTGCATCTCACGGCGGTCCATGGTCCTGGAAAAATGGGGAAAATGGCAACTCAGTTGCCCAGATGCTCCATGGTGGAATATCTGCCTACATAAAAACCCAAAAAATGACCCAGTTTTGTAAATATTCCGGCACCATGGAGCATCTGGGTTGGTGAATGATGTGGTTAATGTGGTTTTATATGGTTTCATACGGAGAATAAAGCAAGAATCATGGGATAATCATAGGTTATTGATAGGACAACTGCTGCAGTTATGGATCAGTTATGGCCCTTAAAGAGTTTAACTACAAGATGGTGCCCCAGTTCGGAATCCCACGTTGATGGGAAAATTGACTTGGTGAATTCTATGGTTTAGCCAACATTCCCATCACTGGCGAAGCATCGAAATATCTACGATCTCAACATGGATTTTTTTTAGGTTTTACCCGGCCTGGTTATGTCAAAATAGCTATTGAAAATGGCCATAGAAATAGTGGATTTACCCATTAATAATGGCCATTTTCAATAGCTATGTTAAATTACCAGAGGGTAACCATGAAAAAAATGAAATTTCACCATCACAAATCTGGGATTTCACCATCACAAATCTGGGATTTGACTATCTGGATCTATCTGGATCTATCTAAACGTGGCTGGAAAAATCCTAATAAATGATGATAAAGGACGATAGATGGAGGTTTTAATGATTTTGAATGGGATTTAGTTTCACTGTGAAAGTCAAAGTTTAAACTATCAGAAATGCTGTGTTTCATTGTTTTTCAGTGGCTGTGCTTCAGGGTTCCTCTTGTGGACAGAAAGAAAAATCAACATGGTGACATGGTGACATCAGGGATTTACCAACAAGGAATGCGAAAATACCATCTGGTTATGACTAACATAGTGAACTGGAAAAGCGATGAAATAAATGGAGGTTTAGTTCGCTGGGAAAATCATCTGAGAAAAGGGCCATGATGGCCATGGCTTCCGGTTCGCTATGTTCAATAGCCAGCGGGTAATTGCAAGAGTCATGTGATACTCAGGATGAGTGCTTGGTAGGGGCTGTCGTACCGATGTGACCAAGCCAATTTACTTGTGGAGGTCCATGGTCCTGCTTGACTTGCATGTGCGGGACAAAATAGGTATATTGTTAACAACTAGAACACTTTGGGACTATGCATAGAAACTGATTCTTTCCATCAAAAATCTGGAGTTCACTCAAAAAGTTTGAACTGGTAAAAATAGATCCCAAGTAATACCAGTACTTCACAGTATCTCCATGTTTTTTCTATAACATTCTATAATTGGCTCCCAAAAAAATACCGGTAATTTAAGATCGCGAACTGGAAAATCACCATTTTTCAAAGGTAAACCATCTATAAATAGGCAATGTTCCATAAATAGCATCAATAGATGGTTTACTATTTCCATAATGGCCCATTTATAGTTGATTTACCCAGCTATATAGCATGGTGATTTTCCATAGCTTTGTGTATGTTTACCAGGCCGGGACTCCGTTTAACTCCGCTGATTCCCTTAGTCGTCATCACCGTCGTCACCTTGACTCCGCAAGCAGCTCCGACAAAATGCTGAGGCCACCATGGTCCATCATGCAGGGGATCAAGTCGCTGAAGAAGGAGAGCCGGTGGAGCCTTAGTAACTTAGGCCAAATCTCTTGGCTTTTTTGACCTTGGAGCCTTGGGGAGATCTGGCCAAAATATCAATGGCTATGCAACAGGAACCGATTGATTGGAGGTACCGATTCCATATATAAGGCCTATATAAGGCCTATGTAAGGGAATATCCCCACAAAATATGGCCTTATATAGTACAGTACCTCCATTTTAAGATCCTGAAATTCCCATTGAAAATAGTAGCCTCTGGTTTTGACTAACATAGCCATGGTATAGATGGCAAATTTAGATGTATGTTGATGATTTTCTGTACCCATTATAAAAATATGTTCAATACATAATATAGAGATAGATATCTCATATAACCATGGTGCCCAGTTGTAAGTTGGTTCAAAAGCACTCCATTTTGCCTATAGGACTATAGTTATATACTATAGTTATATCTTGTTGGTGGTATTATACCTACCCCTCTGAAAAATATGATGGAGTTCGTCAGTTGGGATGATGACATTCCCAATATATGGAAAAAAAATGTTGCAAACCACCAACCAGATATAGATCAGGGTAGCCTCTGGTTATGACTAACATAGCCATGGAAAGTGGCAAATTTATGTTTTTTGATGATTTCCCATTAAAATTGATGTTATATATTGAATAATAGCAGATACCCTTTGGTAAACATACAATAAACTATACTGTATATGGAAAATCACCATGCTATCATGCTATTAATGGGTAAATCAACTATAAATAATCTATACAATATATATCCCTAAGTAAAATACATTTAAAATACTATTTTCCAATAGTAAAATACATTGATAATACATAATCTATACATATCTAATTATCTACATTGGGATTACCTGTTTTCAATACATTATATATATATATATCCAAGTTTTATATCTGTATTTTCAATGGATGTCTTTATATTGAAAAATGGCATATAGATTATCAATGTGTTCAACACATATTTCAATGTTTGCGGATTTACTATCATATAATTAATATAGGGGATAGATTTTAAAGTCATATCATTACATATATCAATGTTTGCAATACTGATGTGGATATCATGTATATGATCAATACATATCAATATATGATATACAGATCAATACATGATATGTAGCATTTGGTTGCAATATCACATACTTGGATTTGCTGATTCGGGGTTTCCAAAAAAAAAAATCTTCACTTATTCGATTCCCCAGTCATGGTGGATTTTCCATTGGGAAAATAAGCCAAAACACCGACTAAACAAACAAGGTGATACAGCCCTACAGGGTGAGGTTTTGGCCCGTACGAATCCTTACGAAATAGCCAAAGGTTGACCCCCCACGTTCACAAACGTTCGGTGAATTCGATGGTTGGGTGAGTCGAAAGCAACTAACTGGGAGGCCTCACCTTGTACATACTATATAATATCATATATTAGCATTATATCGTTAAATAATTGTATATTTATATCATTATGTCATTATATAAGTATATATTATGTCATTTATATCATTTATATCATTATGTCATTTATATCATTATATCGTTATATGATTATATTTAATAGTCACACCTATTGGTGGGATTTTCCATCTCCCCAACTGACAACCCTGCCGTGAGTTGAGAGTTGGAAAATGTTGGAAGACTACGTTCCTCTAAAAGGTAGTGATTCTCAGAGTCTATGTTAGTTGGGGCGATGATGATTGGGTTTTTGCCTGGATTTTTAGTGCAGGGTGTGCCGGAAAATGGCGGATTTGATTGATCAATCCCACTTTATTGCAATTTCATGCAATTTCTACATCCCGATAATTGTTTCTCGAGTTCGGATTTGGGGATGTCCTATTCTCCAAGACGAATGTGGCCGCACACTGTGAGGACTATTATATATCAATTTTGTAGGTGTGTGAGAGGCTGGTGCATGCTCCATTCCCTGGCCATTGAAACCCAGAGAATGGTGGTTGATTATAACTGGATTCTTGAGGTAGCCGGGAGTACCAGGCTACATGGACCAGAAAAGTGCCGTGCCAGAAATTGGTCCGCACCGCCCATTGCTGGAACCACTGTCCCTCCCAAACTGTTTGGAAGATCTTCCAGTTGTGCCTGAAAATTTCACGGCGCCCCACACATCCTTCCTGGTTGATTCTACTCCATCATCTTCCGTGGATTTTGGTCCCGTGGTATACCCCATTGACCCAGATTGGACTGAAGACTTCAGGCTTTGCCACATTTTCCAAATCAGCGGAGTTTTGGAATGTTTCGAATTTGTAAAACGGACCTGCGAGTAGAACATCATGGAAAATCAACACAGAATGGTCTTGGCCGGTCAGTGTTTGGTGAATTCATCGAAATGTCTGTTCCTTGTGAATGTGTTCTAATTCTTCGTTCCTGCATTTTGGTACCTACGATGGTAGCATTTTTTGTTGGCGTCAGTCTTCTCGGACATGTATCTGTATATATGTATATATACATTGTTTGTTTGTTTGTTTTTAATATGCACGCCTTTGCATAAATATGATACTACGTTGCAAAATATACTATAATCCATATCTATTCCGCATATAGTGCATGCATATAGATGTTACACTAGATACATATATGTATGATTATACAAGAATAAACAAACAGATATAATATTAAACATAGTATATATATATATTATTTACAAGTTGGTGCCCCCACAACCGTTCTAACTTGCTGTATAACCACTATTCACCAGTTCGGTATATCGATCCACAAAGCCAATTTATGGGAGTTAGAAACGAAGTTGTCTATGGATCAATGATGATCAATACAGGATGGGGCCCTCCCAGTTATAAGTTGGTTTATAACCCCATCTAATATAATTATAGTAATAAACCAACTATTGTTATTATAGTTATAAACCAACTTAGCTAACGAACTGGGGCCCCATCCTGTAGCTATTTCCTATCATTTTGTGGATACAAACATCCATAACAACCAGCTATTTTGATGTGAGTCACGGGCTACCTTAGGGTGACTTGACCCCAAGTCGATCGAGTCGCTTGGCGCGGTTGGACCTGGACAACGTGGGAAGAAGGCGACCTCCCAACGTGGCCCGGGCAGCGGAGAAGGAGTGATGCCAGGCGTTCAAGTGCCTCGGAGATCAGGAGATGGTATGGATATAACCTTTATAACCCCATAGGATCCATGTATGGTATATATGCTAACATAAAGGGGGTATATTGATGGTAAAATATGGGAAATGTTACCATATATAGCATACATGGACCCTATGGGAACTGATGTCATGATGAATATATTTCATGATTAGTAGATGAGTTTTTTTTGATTGGATACAATTGATCAATGGGAGACCTAAAAAGGAACCGATTTATTGGAGGTACCGATTCCATATATGTTAGGCCTATGTTCTAGGCCTATGTTCTAGGCCTATACAACGGAATATCCCAACAAAATAGAGCCAAAAATATGGTACGTTTACGTACCTCCATCTGTTGGATCCTGAAATGATTAGTATATAGATGGGATAATTATACCGACATTATACTACTAATCATAGATTCTAGAATGGATATAGAACTCATGATTAGTAGATAGTTACCAATAACTATATGATCATAAAACGATAATCATATGATCCAATCAATGATAAATATGATCCAATGAATACTAAATATGTTATAATTCAATGGGTTAACGATGGATAACGATTGGATTTATGCTGGGGATTCATCTACAGTTAGACGGGGTTATAAATCAACAAAGATGACTGGGGGAGCACCAACTTGCAATGGTTTATCCTGTTTGGTTGTCATCCAGGAATATTGAACATGATCATGGGTGCGTGATATGTTGCACTGCTGCATGCGTCACATTTGGGTTCATGCAAAATAGTGTTGGCACAATTTGCATATATATATATATATACATACTGTATCTATTTATAATAGTTATATAATATAATTTATATACTATATATATATATATGTACGGTAACCGTAACATAAATCCCACCATTGCAAAGGCTTACAATTTAAGTGAGAAAATGAAGATTGATCTTTGGAATTGGACATAGCCTATTTTCTGCGGGGTGTCTGATGGCGCACCAAGAGAGAGCCAGAAAGAACTGGGTCCAAACTCCATGAACTGTATGTTTCACATGGGTCTGCAATAACCTGGGAGATACACAAACATGGAACATGATGGTCAACCTTATTTTCAGACAAATCATGACAACTCTACTCAGTGTTGCAACAGTAACTTTCAGGCCTTTTCCTGCACGGCCTTTTTTTTTGAAAGCACTTCCCTCCAACATCAAGAAACCTTGAATGAAATACGACCTGTGAAAAAACTTCCTACAGATATGCCTGTGCCACTTGGTTTGCAACTGTAGAGACGTCACCACCATCACTTGGATCCCCAAGACACAAGTGACATCAACCGCATTGCAGCAAATGCGCCTCTAGTTGCCTGAACCTGTTGGACGCTCTTGAGCTGATCTTGGACGCGAGAGCTGTCGCCACCAGCGTAGCCCCAAGTCACCACTGACCCATCTACCAGAATTGCGGCAAATGCCTGCAGTGTTGCTTGAACCTGCTGGACACCTTTGAGCCGACCCCAGACTTGAGAGCTGTCACCGCCAAACTCTTCATCACCCCAAGTCACGACTAACCCGTCTGCCAGGATTGCAGCAAATGCGCCATCTCCAGTTGCTTGAACCTGCTGGACACCATTGAGCTGATCTTGGATTTCAGAGCTGTCACGACCACAATCTGGATGGCCCCATGTGACAACCCGGTCGCTTCCACAGCAGAACGATGCAACAGCTAGGTCTGTTGCCGCTAGCTTTGGCTCTATGGCAACAGCTGTGAGGTCGTCTCCATCTTGACGTCCTGCAGATTGCAGAGACTTTGTAGGATCCACCACGCTATGGTCCCACTAGCCTCAAGAAGCCACGTCGCAACGATTTTTGCGGCAGAACCTGCAAGTCCCCTACTTTGGAGGACTGTGGGAGCAGAAATGTCTCATTCTGACCGCTTGGCAAAGCTACTGCGAGTTGTAGCATCAAACACCAGCGATGAATTTTGAGCCAAAATATCAATGGGAGACCTTCAGGATCCGATTGATTGGAGGTACCTACTATACAAAAGGCCTATTTTTTTGGGCTATGTAAGGGGATATCCCCACAAAATACGGCCAAACATATGGTACTAACGTACCTCCATTTTAGGATCCTGGCTTGGGGGAACAAGATTCGAGTCTGCAGATGCTGGCTGTCTTCAATATTCAACAGGAAGGCGTTGCACACTGATATTAGTTGGTTTATAAACCTATCTGATCTATCTATGATTAGAAGTATCCACCATAAATCAGAAATCCTAATTTTTATAACCATTTATAGATCATAGCTATAGATCAACAGAAACCCCTCGGAAAGCCCTTCACCACCCGAGTGAGGACATCCATGCGTTGCCGGGGCAGTTGGAGTTTGATCTCCCAATGATTTCCCATCAACTTCATTCCACCTCAGAAAATCCTGATTTAAGGAAACAAAAAACCACAACGCAGCATTTTGTTCCGGGATATCGTTGCAGTATGTTGCAGTTCTACAGCCCAACTCACGTTTTTTTTTATATGTTTTTATACTGCTTACCATGGCGGCCATGACTGTGGGATCCACTGGATCCACTGCTCCAAGTGGCACTTTGCGCAGCTCTTCTGTGGCTTTCATGGCCTCCTGCAGCTTTTCCTCCAGCAGATCCAAGACGCTACTGGCCAAAGCAGGTCCAAAGAGTGCCTCCATCGGGGCACGATGCCAATGTCTATGTTGGAGCCAGTAAAAATTGGGAGAGTTGAAGGACTTATGATCTTTTTTCAAGTGATCTTGGGTTAAAAATGTGATGTGGAAATTGTTTATTATTTATGATTTAGTGGTTGGTAGTGGTATATATAGTCTTAACTATATATGTTTATTTATATATATATATATCATTATAGAAAGATATCATTATATATAGATATCATTGTATATATATATATATGTATAGCCACTACGTATCAACTTATCATGGGTGTAACCTAAGTTCATTGAAAATGGCAAGTCAGCCACTCAGCATTCACCAGCCGCTTTCGCTCGATTCGGCGATTTACAGGGAACCTCTGGAACCTCGCTCAGTATCCTGGAGATCCTCAGGAAAATCCCCAGTGATTAGCCAAACATGCTTGTGGATATAACCTTTATAACCTTTATAACTGATGTCATGATGAGTATATTTCATGATTAGTAGATGAGTATATAGATTGGATATAATTGATCAATGGGAGACCTTCAGGAGCCGATTTATTGGAGGTACCGATTCCATATATGTTAGGCCTATTTTTTAGGGCTATGTAAGGGGATATCCCCACAAAATACGGCCAAACATATGATACTAACGTACCTCGATTTTAGGATCCTGGAATTCCCATTGATATTCATTGGGGAGACTACCCTCTGGTAAACATATTTAAAAAGCTATTGAAACTGGCCCAGTCGAAATAGTGGATTTACCCATTAACAGCATGGTGATTTTCCACAGTTATGTTAGTTTACCAGAGGCTAATCATGATGAATGGGATTAATCCAATTAGTGGTGATCATGGATTAATAAATACTGATAATGGATTGATCCCATTGATTACACTTCTGAATGGTGGGTATTGGCCATGTGGATATTAATCCAACTACTCTGGATGAAGTCCAACATTTCACTGAAACCTGTGGCCAAGCATATGCTTAGCAATTCCCATCATTTTATTGGTAGAAGTCATCCGGAATTCAGGAGTGCTCCCAACACCCCAGGTATAAAACGGTACATTGGGTATATCTAGAGGTAACATGACATCTCTCGCCTCCTTGTGGCCCCGTAATTAATGCCAGATTTTAAATCAAGGGGTTATTATTAACAACTCTTATATAAGTCCTATGAATGGGGCTTGTTAAGCCCCCTATTGTTTGGTGACCCTTCTGGGGAAAATCATTGATCTGGCCAAATTACTTTAATTCTTACCTCGTCTCCCTCGTGTCTTAATTTGTTCCCCATGATTACTGTCCTCGTTCGTTAATTTGCAGGTGCAAATTAAGGCTTTACCTCGTTAATTCGAAGGAAGAAAGTAGCTTGTGGGCCTTCTTTCCAGGGTCCAACCCCAAGGAAAAAAACTTTTCTTTTCAGCTTCCGAAAAGTTTTTTTCCACGATCCACGGTCTCTTGCAGGGATTTTTAAGTCTGAGTCTGATCGGTCTGTGCGCTTCTTGCGCTTGGGTGGTGACATCTCTGACATTATCGCAGAGATGCAATGCTCTTCTGGAGCAACTCTGAATCCTACTGCTTCTGCAGCCGTCAACCCACGAAGCGCTGGCGATAGAAAATAAAACTTTTTGGGGCCTGAAAAGTTTTTTTTCCTTCCTTGCCTGCTGACCGGCCTCTGGCGATAGAAAATAAAACTTTTTGGGGCCTAAAAGTTTTTTTTCCTTCCTTGCCTGCTGACCGGCCTCTGGCGATAGAAAATAAAACTTTTTGGGGCCTGAAAAGTTTTTTTTCCTTCCTTGCCTGCTGACCGGCCTCTGGCGATAGAAAATAAAACTTTTTGGGGCCTGAAAAGTTTTTTTTCCTTCCTTGCCTGCTGACCGGCCTCTGGCGATAGAAAATAAAACTTTTTGGGGCCTGAAAAGTTTTTTTTCCTTCCTTGCCTGCTGACCGGCCTCTGGCGATAGAAAATAAAACTTTTTGGGGCCTGAAAAGTTTTTTTTCCTTCCTTGCCTGCTGACCGGCCTCTGGCGATAGAAAATAAAACTTTTTGGGGCCTGAAAAGTTTTTTTCCTTCCTTGCCTGCTGACCGGCCTCTGGCGATAGAAAATAAAACTTTTTGGGGCCTGAAAAGTTTTTTTCCTTCCTTGCCTGCTGACCGGCCTCTGGCGATAGAAAATAAAACTTTTTGGGGCCTGAAAAGTTTTTTTTTCCTTCCTTGCCTGCTGACCGGCCTCTGGCGATAGAAAATAAAACTTTTTGGGGCCTGAAAAGTTTTTTTCCTTCCTTGCCTGCTGACCGGCCTCTGGCGATAGAAAATAAAACTTTTTGGGGCCTGAAAAGTTTTTTTTTCCTTCCTTGCCTGCTGACCGGCCTCTGGCGATAGAAAATAAAACTTTTTGGGGCCTGAAAAGTTTTTTTCCTTCCTTGCCTGCTGACCGGCCTCTGGCGATAGAAAATAAAACTTTTTGGGGCCTGAAAAGTTTTTTTTCCTTCCTTGCCTGCTGACCGGCCTCTGGCGATAGAAAATAAAACTTTTTGGGGCCTGAAAAGTTGTTTTTCCTTCCTTGCCTGCTGACCGGCCTCTGGCGATAGAAATAAAACTTTTTGGGGCCTGAAAAGTTTTTTTTCCTTCCTTGCCTGCTGACCGGCCTCTGGCCCCCAAAAAAGTTTTTCTAGCCAAGCCCAAGCATGCAACAGAACCAATGCAAGGCTACCTCGTCGAGGTCGGCTAATTCTGATGAACAAATTAAGGGCTGACCTCGCTAATTCCTGCAACCTGCCTCGTTGCCTCGGCTGTCCTCGCTATAATTTGTGCAGATTGATAATATAATCACTATAAATGGAATAATTTAACCACTATTATGGGTAATCTGCTATAATTGAATGGGTAATCATTGGTAATATAAATTAATCAATGGTAATAAGAATGAATCTGGTATCCATTTATAATGACCATTTGCAATCACCATAGAACCAGGTAAACGAGTCTTTGAATACCACCCAAAAAGAAAATACAAACTATTTATGTTTGGTCACCACAGTCCCGAAGCGACAATTTTCAAACTTCAATCACACTTGGAAATACAGATCCAGTTCCAAGTTTCCAATTTTTTCAGTGGATATATAACCATACTTGTAGGGGGGATATCCCAACCTATATCCAAACCTATGGGTTTTTTCTTCACCATGGTGCCATAAATGGGTCACCTCCCGCCCGGACCCCCAAGCCTCATTGGTTTTGAAGTTCGTGCCATGTCCATCTATGGCTTTCAATTCCCCAAGCACCTCATGGCTGCCATGGGCTGGTTTTGGGGCCTGAAAAGGATGTCATTTGACTCATTTGATTCTAAACGCCCAAAAATATTGACAGGTACTGGCAACACACAACTTTTACAGCAACTGTCGACATTTTTGATAGGCCTGGTAAAGGTTACAGTTACAGTTTTGAAACTGTCCATCATAGTTTTTTCATTTTTTTTCGATATGTTCCGTTATTGTTATGTCTCTTTGGATCAAAATAAATGCCAGCAAATATTTCTCAGGGTGATTTTTTAAGAAGTGCGTGAAACAAGCGTGGAACCACCAGCTCTTTTCTTCGGTGGTTCCATTGTTATGAGTGTCTACATAATCTCCATGTGCTTAAAGAGGCAAACACTGAATGGAAAATCCCTCAAAAAATGGTGGGCTAGTTGGGCTTTCCGCAATGCATGGTGTAAAAATGCCAATCTACAGTATTGGCTATTGAACCAATTATTGGGTAGTATGAGCAAAAAAAAAAAATCATCAACCAGCGAAGCAGCTAGGGTCTTTGAAACTACCACGTTGAATTTTAGGGGAAACAATAGCAGGGCTACAATGACTCCATATAGCTCTCAAGACGTGAATTCAGCCCCAACATCAGGGTCACTGGTGCTGTGCAACTTCGCATCTTTCATCAAAGATGTGGATACCCTAGGGTAAACATACAAAAACATGTGGAAAAGCCATGGTTTTCCTAGGAAAAATCATCTGCAAATGATGAGTTGTCCACATTTTTTTGGTATGTTTACAGGAGGGTTTTCTACCTGGCGATTGGTTGATTCCCATATTGCATCGCCACAATCCATCCAGTTACACCCCCGGTTATTCATCACACTTACCCATTGGTGGCCACTATTAACCATCATGGATGGTCGCAGTGAGGTCGTTATGATTTAGCCAAATCTATGGTCTATGATGAGTACAATGGATACAGCTGCTATTTCACCAACAGTAGTGGGATAGATACTGGGATATATATATATATATATAGATATAGATATAGATATATATATATTGGTTTTTATCCATATACCAATATGTTTCAATAATATTAAATATGATAGCCAGTATCTATCCCATTTTTTATAAGTATTATACCCAGTATTTTATATATAATGCCAACCCTGGATTAATAAACCCCTAGATTGTTTAATTGGGAGGGTACCATCAAAAAGTATTAGATGAAATGACTATTGGAGGAGTACCCCCTAATTTTCATAAACCATGGTTTAGTCTCATCCACGGTTGACATTATATATATATATATATATCTGGGTAAATTATAATATTTCACCAACCTGAATTAAGGCTATTTGGGGATGACTTCCCTTACTAACTATGATTTCCAGTGAGGGAGAACAGTGAGGTCGTGATGAAATTTACCCAGATATATATATATATAGGTTTTTATCCATATACCCATATTTGTTCAATACTATAAAATATGATAGCCAGCATCCCATATTTTATAAGTATTCTACCCAGTACTATATATATATATATTATATATATATATGTATACCCATATCACTGCTACATAGTGGGAATACACCAAGATCGCTCCCCCAAAACGGAGGCAGCAGGTCGGCCTCGCCTTGGGAGGTACACCGTCCCGGAAGAGGTAGCTCAGTGCCAGCAGGTCGGAACGATGACACCTCGTCACCAAGTTCTCGGCGGTCAAGGCCATACAATGTTTTTGGCCCCCGTTGGATAGCGTTGAGTTGGTGAACATAAGTCCAATAACTATGGTTTATGGTACTTAGAACTATAGTTACTGGGGCTTATAAACCAACTTATAACTGGGGGGGGCACATTGTAGTAAACATCCCATTGAAAACCCACCTTCTGTGGATGGTTGCGAATTCTGCACCAGTTGATAAGTGATTTACATTGATTTACCCCATTTTTTTAAAGGTGTTCTACCATCCAAAGTGGTGCAGGATTTCTTCCATCCACAGTATGTCATACAATATCATATACAAGATCACCGTAAAATGCTTGGTGGATCTCCATATTTCACTATAAATGGTGCGTTGAAAATGGGAAAATCATACCGGATTGATGTGGATTTTCCGTTGGGTGTATGCCAATTGATACCCTCTGTGCTCAAACGTAGCACCTGGAACCCCGGACTGTTTATGGAGGTGTCCAGTTTGTTCTGTCCTCATAATCCACTAGACTCAATGGTTCTGTGGGTCGAACCCAGATCATCCTAGAATAGCTGAAGGGAAAAATTATGGTTGAACCCCCCTATATGTATGCATATGTATGTGTATATATATATGTATACATATATATATATACACACACACGTTACACACATATTATATAATTATATAATATATGTATTAATATGTATTAATAGGGGCGAAAACCCATAATGTCGGGTTTCTTGCAAATGTTCTGACCAGTTCATTGAGATCAATCTACCCAGACACCTATCCATATTGTCTGCCTTTTTCAAACACACTATTGAACAAGAGGAATGTGCGCCAACATGGCTACACATATGCAAACTGGGCTAAACACGCTGAGCTGTCACCACCAGCACGTGGAACGCCCCAAGTCACAAGCGACCCATCTGCCAGGATCGCAGCAAATGCGTCCCAAGTTGCTTGAACCTGCTGGACACCTTTCAGCTGATCTTGGACTTCAGAGCTGTCACCACCTTTACGTGGATCGCCCCAAGTCACAAGCGACCCATCTGCCAGGATCGCAGCAAATGCGGATGAAGTTGCTTGAACCTGCTGGACACCTTTCAGCTGATCTTGGACTTCAGAGCTGTCACCGCCAGAATCCGGATCGCCCCAAGTCACAACAGACCCATCTGCCAGGATCGCAGCAAATGCGTTGCAAGTTGCTTGAATCTGTTGGACACCTCTCAGCTGATCTTGGACTTCCGAGCTGTCACCGCCAGAATCCGGATCGCCCCAAGTCACAACCAACCCATCCGCCAGGATCGCAGCAAATGCGCATCGAGTTGCTTGAACCTGCTGGACACCTTTCAGCTGATCTTGGACTTCAGAGCTGTCACCGCCAGAATCCGGATCGCCCCAAGTCACAACCAACCCATCCGCCAGGATCGCAGCAAATGCGTCTCCAGTTGCTTGAACCTGCTGGACACCTTTGAGCTGATCTTGGACTTCAGAGCTGTCACCGCCATAATGTGGATCGCCCCAAGTCACAACCAACCCATCCGCCAGGATCACAGCAAATGCGTCTCCAGTTGCTTGAACCTGCTGGACACCTTTCAGCTGATCTTGGACTTCAGAGCTGTCACCGCCAGAATCCGGATCGCCCCAAGTCACAACCAACCCATCCGCCAGGATCGCAGCAAATGCGTTGCAAGTTGCTTGAATCTGTTGGACACCTCTCAGCTGATCTTGGACTTCAGAGCTGTCACCGCCAGAATCCGGATCGCCCCAAGTCACAACCAACCCATCCGCCAGGATCGCAGCAAATGCGCATCGAGTTGCTTGAACCTGCTGGACACCCTTGAGCTGATCTTGGACCTCAGAGCTGTCACCGCCAGAATCCGGATCGCCCCAAGTCACAACCAACCCATCCGCTAGGATCGCAGCAAATGCGTTGCAAGTTGCTTGAATCTGCTGGACACCCTTGAGTTGATCTTGGACTTCAGAGCTGTCACCGCCATAACCTGGATCGCCCCACGTCACAACCCGGTTGCCTCCGCTAAAAAACAACGCAAAAACTGAGTGTGTTTTTGCTAGTTTTGGTTCTACAGCGATAGCTGTCAGATGGTCTCCATCTTCAAGTCCTGCAGCTTGCAGAGACAATGTAGGATCCACCTCGCTATGGTCTGCAGCCACTAGCCTCAAGAAGCCACGTCGGAGTAAGTTCTGCGCCAGAGCCCGCAAGTCCCCAACTTTGCAGGACGATTCAAGCGAAAATGTTTCACCTTGACCGCTTGGCAATGCTACAGTGACATGAAGCATGCGTCAAGAATCTCAAATGTACCAGTTTCTCGAATTGATTTTGAGCCTAAGATCGACGCGTTCTCGTCCTTAGGTAAATCCTGAAGAACATATATCCTATGGATTGGATGTCATCACCTAGACATCACCATATCGGCAAAATGAACAACCACCAAAAAAACACTAATAGACAAAAAAAGCTAACATCTTGGAAAAGCAGTTTCATGGATACAGTACAGAGGTGGTAACCAGGACGGGTGCCTTTATTCTAACCATGGAGTATATTTGGTTCCTCATCAAACTAGGAGAATGCACCCAGAGAGCAGAATCCACCACCGCTCACGAGATGGGTGGCCACGGTGTGGATTTCACGGGAAGGTTTGCTTTGACCCATCCCCTATGGTTGACAGACCACATATGGTTTTCATTCGTCATTCCCCAGCATCACGAGAGAAACAAAGGCAAACCCCCCAAGTACGGATACTAGGAATCCTTAATTTGCAGGCATACGCATAACCAGAAGGCCCCGAGTTGTTTGGGAGTCTAACATTTCTGAAATCGATTCAATGGGTAGCCTGTCGCTGCGAAAAATCCGTACAAAGCTTTGGTGTCCTTTGTGATTCGCCATTGTTGGTATCTCTGGGTGAAGGTG
The DNA here is from genome assembly GCA_947184155.2 of Cladocopium goreaui. Taxonomy (NCBI): domain Eukaryota; class Dinophyceae; order Suessiales; family Symbiodiniaceae; genus Cladocopium; species Cladocopium goreaui. The sequence continues at coordinate 352,389 of CAMXCT020006534.1, forward strand.
CAATCCCATCTCCCGATCATATCAAATACCAACGAAACTCTGGTAACATGTATTGCATCCAAGCATGAATAGTTGCCCCAGAAATTGGAGGATTCATGGTACTTCATGTCAGGAGGAAGGGGACTACTAATTGCGTTTATCCTGGCCAATACAGCGCACCAACTTGTTATAAACTTCTTGGTATATACTTGTATATCAAAGTCCCTTCCAACTGACCAAGTTGTAACTTATATTGTATGTCTCTATGGGTCAAAAGCCTGTTCACCACCAAACCAGGTGGATGTTCATCCGGCGAACAGTGATCTGGAAAGTATTTACCCATCATATAATATGACACAGAGGCTCAAAACCATCGAGCCTCCAAAATATCCAAATGAGACCTGTGAATACGGGAAGAGCCCCTAAGTTCTAAGATGTCATGAGTTGTTTTTAGCTCAATCGGAAACTAGTTCGATATGATTCTGATTGATGATCCACAAAATCCAATCGTTAGCCTAATGATAAACGATTGAAGATTGAGGGTTACCCTCTGGTAAACTAACATAGCTGTTGAAAATCGCTATAGAAATAGTTGATTTACCCATTAATGGTGTTTTTCCAGTTCGCAAACTGTAAACGTTTACCAGAGGGTAACATCTATTGATCCATAAAATCCAATCGTTAGCCTAATAATAAACTATAAGATTGGGAGTCAACATCTAAAATGATAACTTATATGAGCCAACCCCTATGGCCGTTCTCCAAGCTGATCCAAGCGGCCAAGCACAAGCGTGAAGGCCTTCGGCGGACACAAAGGTTGGATGGAAAAATCCAACCTTTGAAGTGGTGAAAATTAGCTGTATATACTGTGTACATATATATATATATGTATATATGTATATATATGTATATATATATATGTATATATATATATATATATGCAGATGTGTTTATTTATATACTTACATATATATGTATATATGGGGGTAAATTAGATGTATATATATATACCATTAAGCATGTCCAAAAAGATGTGGAAAACCCATGGGAAAACCAATCCTATGGCCCATCAAAGTGGTCAATGATAAGCTGGATGTGTTTAACTGCAATTCTGGCCCTCAACATTCGTAACTGCCTTACAACCCCATTTAAGTGATATATAACCTTAGTTGCGGGAGGTATAATCCCATTTACAACTGTAAAGCCAATAACTGTGGCTTGTAAGAATAGTTCTGAGCCACTCACGAATTATTTGGCTGCTAAGGGTCCCCATCTTTGCTTGACAAAAATCCACGTAATTTGGATAGAGAACTTGATAAAATCAACCTGACAAATTAATATTTTCATAACTTGATATCCACTTTGATATATTGCAAAAGCCAAGTTAATATGATTTCATTTACATACCCAGATGCTCCATGGTGCTGGAATATTTACCTACATAAAAACCCCAAAAATGACCCAGTTTTTGTAGGTAAATATTCCAGCACCATGGTTCGCATCTGGGATAGGAATCCTCGCAATCCACCTGGTAGTTGCTCGTCCGCCGCGTAGAGAGCAGCTTCCAGCTGCGGCGGTGAAAAAAAAATCAGTGCCATAAAATGGGGATAACACGTGAAAAACTAGGAGAAATGGAGGTTTTACCCAGGAAAATTTGGGTAGTTTAACTAGTTTAACTATCAGCTATGCTATGGAAGCCATAGCCCATTTAAGTAGATCATTTATGTATTGAAAAGTGATTTGTCCATAGCTATGTTAGTTTAATTTACTAGAGGGTATGTGCCATAAAATTGGTATAACCATGGTTACTTGGAGGACCACCCTGCTTAGTAAGTGGTTGATAAGCTTAGTAAGTACACAAATGCAAGAAACCACTGTAATCAGAAATCTCACGTGTATACATATATAGCTTGTATAATATATAGATAACAAATACATATATAGTATATGTAACTTATGTGTGTGGAGTATATGTAGTATATTGTCAGTACTGTTGTGTTTTTGCCGGGACCACTAGTTTTGGTCCATTCTGCAGCTGGTAGAGTCCTCATGCTACATCGGCTTGACCCGGTCAAGGAGCCGCAAATGATGGGGAAGAAACACAAAATCTATGTATACCCTCTGGTAAACTAACATAGCCACGGTTGGTCAGTTCTACGGTTGGTTAGTTCTATGGTTTCTATGGTTAGTTCTATGGTTAATGGGGTTACCCTCTGGTAAACGAACAGTTTGCTATTCAAAATGGCCATAGAAATAGTGAGTTTTCCCATAAATAGCATGGTGATTTTCCATAGTTATGTAAACGTTTACCAGAGGGTACATCCTGCAAAACCTGTTCGGTTGATTTTTTTCGGGCTCATGGCGATGTTTGTGGAGATAGAACGGGAGGGAATTACAGGGACATGTTTGAACAGTGCTTTAGACCCAGTAAAAAGACATGTGGTTTCAACTATTTAAAACCCAGCAATGCTGGTAAAAAAAAAAAAAGAAATAATGTTAAAACCCAACAATGTTTATGGCATGGGGTTTGGCACATGAATTACTCTGGGTAGATTATAAAATGTGACGTGCGGCTATTTGTGGATGATTCCCCTGTACCTACTAACCATCATTCCAGTGAGGTCGCGACGTGAGGTCGCAACATAATTTATTCAGATATAGATAGATAGGTGTATATATATATACCCATATGTATGGAATATTTACCAACATTTACCCTAAAAATCACCCAAATGTAGGAAAATATACCATACATGGAGCATGTGGGATATATATCCTGATTATATGCGCATGGTCCCACTATTTTTCTCGGCTGAATCCCCATTCTTGGCCTCTGTGCCACAAGTTGGTGGCGACCCCAGTGATGCGAACCAACTTCTCGCGATGAATCGCGAAGGTATGGGGCTTGCCACCTTGCAAGTATTAACTCCTCACATTTCTCATGATCATTGGGTTGGTTTAAGGGAAAACCTACAGGAAACCATAGTTTGTTCCATCAAATATAGGGCTTTCCTGTAAATTTTCCAATCATCCAATTCTATGACATGAGCAAGAGAATAAAGTAATGATTCTCAAGTTAATTATCATATCTCCTGTTAACTCCTATGATTATTCCATTATCCCAATATTCTCCCAGTTTTAAACCATGTTCAGCAAAGCATCATTCAATCAGACTCTTATGGCTATTAAATGCTATTAAACCATATCAAACACATCACTCTTAGGGATTCTCCTACGAAACCTGCCATCACCAGATGCCATGGTTTATCCCATCACCAGATCTTCCCATTCCGATACTCACCTCGAGAAGCTCCGCCGCCACCCGTGGAAAGCCGAAGCGCTGCGCCAGGTATTGGCAGTAGCTGCGCATTAAGCCTGGGACTAAGCTGAGCCTCTAGCAGCCTCTGGTCATTGAGCCATTCAAAATACCCCGTTTTCCCATGGTCCATACAGGCTATGTTCAATGATACTAGCTGGTTGATAACCCAGTATGATAGTAGTATAATATAGTCATTATGATAACCCAGCTATACTAGTTGGTTGATAGGTTTCGCTACTGGTTATCATAATCCCCTATCATAACCAGGTAGTATAATCCCCCAATCAGCAATCAATTCACCAGGGTATTTTGTTCATGGCTCAATTTAAGATTGGCTTGTCAATAGGAGAACCTTCATGGGATCTTGACTGGGATTGGACCAACCATAATGTTGACTGAGCATAAATATGATATATGGGACAATATAAGACCAATAGGATCTTGAAGAACTGGGGTCCAAAAAATGGAGAAAAACATGGAGAAAATTGGGATAATATGGTTTTATATGGTTTTATATGGTTTAAAACTGGTAAAAATATTGGGATAATGATGGAATAATCATAGAATATCAACGGATTTACCCTCTGTCATCGTGGCTGGAAAATCCTCGCACCATCCATGGAGATTTGTCAAGTTTGGTGGGAAAATCACCGAGCAAAATTTGGATTTTTTCCACGGGAGGATTTTTCTAAGATTGCTCATGTCAAGCCCAATTTGTGATAGTTTGCAGCCACTTCATGAGGAATATTCCCAACGTCGCTAAATCTTATTGGGCTGTGAATCTGAAGCTATTTTTCCTGCTGGATCCCCGTGAAAAAACCAGGCGTTGGATCAGTGCCTGGATTATGGTGTCTGAAAATAAAGTATGCCTCCAAATAGCCTTTGCTAGGGGGAAAGTGATGAATAATCGATTATTAAATTGTGGATGGAATGGAGTACCTTATTTCAGACAAACCCATGTATGACTGTGGGTCGTCAAGAACCCCGCAAATCCCCCCAGGTCAGTGACTCCCTCATAATGGAGGGTTAATACAAGGTGGTGCCCCAGTTTGTTAGCGAATTTCAGTTGACATGCAAATACCTTAAGGTGAATTCTATGGTTTATGGTAGGTATATCACACTAGTTACGAATTGGTTTATAAACCAACGTTCACATAACTTTATCCCATTACTATTCCATGTAAAATCCCTATTAAACCATGTAAAATCTTAGATATCAAGGTTCACATCACTGGGTTTACCACCTCAAGATTCGCCCTGGAGATAGCAGATTGGTGAGGTCACCTCTAGGTGAACTTCCATCGTGATTTTGAATGGGATTGTCTGGTGATTTGCGGTTAGTGAAATGGTGGTTTAATGAGACTTAATGGGAAAAAAAAACACTAGCAGGGTTATATGGGTTTGATGGGTTTTGCTCACAAAAAATCACGTTATATCCCCATACATCACCATTATATAATGGGATTTAATGAGGATTCTATGGTGATTCATGGTGATTTTTGATTGGAAAATCTAGGTGTGCAGGCCAGTGATGACGTACTTATGGCTATATCGATGGTGAACTAAACCCCCATAAGATTGGATATAACCCCATCCACTTTGTTCTCTGGAACTGCACTTCCGGTCAAGACATGGTATCTTAGGGTATGGTCATCCATTTCATAGGAATCCTTACAAAAACGGATTTTTTTCAAGCCCTGTGTCATGGATGACCATCCCCCAACTGGCTGCCTGAGTTGACCACGCAGTCAGAGAGTTTGTAGAAGGGATGCCTGGGTGGATGTTTTTTCACGTCCCACTTGGATGTGGATCCCAGATATTTGGGATATGTGAAATATCTATCTATATCCTCATGCTGTCTATATATTTATATACACACATTAAATTATCAATCTATAAATCTATAATCTATATATCATATTATCTATGTAATGTAATATATATATATATGTATTATTATATATATTACTGTATATATATATAGTATATATATATTATTGTACATGTATATATATATATATATAGTATTGCATTTCATGTGTATTTATACCTGCAGTATATGGTGATTAGTTATTGACCCACTACCTGCGATGCAGCACCCAGTGTGCCGTTGAACTGACTCAGAGCCTGGCCTTGATGGCTCTAAACCATGGCCAGCGCCACCATGTGCCGCTGCAAGTATGCTTAACATTGTATGTTGGGTATACATTATATGGGTTTGTCTGAAAATAGTGTATCTCATATTCCAATGGATTATCACCATGTTCCCCATTAAAATTGCTATTTGTGGGTATCCCCTATTTTCAGACAAACCCATATAAACATATTTACTTACCAGTAGAACGAAGGTTAAAAATTCACTCTTCGGACCCAGTAACCACTTATTTCCAGTTCTTCTAGCCAATTTCGTATAAACCCAACTTGCTGTAGTTGGGTGCTTTGGGGTGAAACGAATGGAAATAGACATGGCTCTCCAGCGATGACACTGACAAATGGTGTGTGGTCGCAAAGCCTATTGAAAAAGAAGAAACACCTTACCGTCTGGTAAACAAACATAGCTATTGAAAATGGCCATTCATAGTTGATTTACCCGTTAAAAATGGTGATTGTCCATAGTTATGTTATGTTAGTTTACCAGAGGGTAAACCCAACTTTATGATACTTAGTGGGGGTTACTGGAGGTCAGCTTCCGCCATTCAGCCCCCATCACGCCATGCTGCTTCTTCCAGGCAGAGCTTGCAGCTGTCACCAAGTCCGAGTCCGGATCCGCACGACTGTCCAGGAGGCACCTCGAGATCTCCACGGCTATGCTATGGGCACCAAACAGGATCCGGATGGTACCCTAAGATGGCTGGGATTTATGGATGATTCCCCCAGTAAAAATATGGTAAAAATGTGTGAATTGACCCATCCCCACAGTTTCAAGCTCCACTTTTTCTGGGTGAAATCTCCATGTTTTGTAACGATGCAAATCTGTTCAAGGCACTCCTGCAGCATGTGGAAGAGGTGCGGATAGCAGGGTAGCACCGCAGTCTCCTTGCATCCGCGTGGGCTTCGGACCCTGAACTCAGAAACCAAGGGAGAATTCTGTGAATTCAATATATAGCAATTTCATGGGGTTTAACGGTACTTTAATGAGATTTACTTTCATGAAATTTGACCAACCATTATGTATACATAGTAGTACATTGCAACGTGGGGATACCTTCTGGCTTGTGGGGAGAAAACTATCCCATATGCTCCATGGTGATGGAATATTGACCTACAATTTCTTGCTATTTTTGGGGTAAACGACTTGCAAGAAGCCTATGATAGTTGAGCATTAAAGAAACCATCTCCACAGACATTTGAGGAACGGGTGATCTTTGGGAATTCCTTGTTGACAAGCCTGTCTTTAAAAGCCACCAAGGTGAGCCTGCCGCTGGAACTTCTTTGCTCTCACAGGATGTCTCTCAACCAAGCCTTGGGATTTTGCTTGGGCGCGATTCGCTCCGGATCTTTCCCAAGAAACGGACCACCTCAGAATGACCGCCTTGAGATGCCAGATCCAGAGCAGTTCTTCCACTGCGTGTAGTTGCGTGACTATCTGCGCCTCTTTCAATCAGAAAACGAACAATTTCAACATGGCCCATTTCTGCCGCAGCATGTAAGGCTGTTGCTCCAGTCTTCCTGGTTGCCTCATTTTGGCGGGCGCCAACCTCTACCAAGTGACGAACGACCTCAAGATGACCTCGACTTGCTGCGATGGACCATGGTGTTACGCCAAGGTTCGTGGCTTGATCTATCTGGGCACCGACTTCCACCAGATGACGGACGACATCAAGATGGCCTTCCTGTGCTGCCATGAACAATGGCGTTGCGCCAGCGTTCAGTGCTTGATCTTTGTGGGCACCGACTTCCACCAGATGACGAACGACATCAAGATGGCCTTCCTGTGCTGCGATGAACAACGGCGTTGCGCCATCGTTTGCGGCTTGATCTTTGTGGGCACCAACTTCCACCAGATGACGAACGACCTCAAGATGACCTCGACGTGCTGCGATGAACAATGGCGTTGCGCCATCGTTCGGTGCTTGATCTTTGTGGGCACCAACTTCCACCAAATGACGAACGACATCAAGATGGCCTTCGTGTGCTGCGATGAGCAATGGTGTTGCGCCATAGTTCGTGGCTTGATCTTTGTGGGCACCGACTCCCACCAGATGACGAACGACATCAAGATGGCCTTCCTCTGCGGCGATGAACAATGGTGTTTCACCATCAACGTTTGCTTGATCTTTGTCGGCACCTGCTTCAATCAACAACTGCAGGCTTTCAACATGTCCTCTTTCTGCGGCACAGTGCAACGGTATTGTGCCATGTTCGTCCCTCACATTTGGGTTCAAAGGTTTTTTCAGCAAACTCTCAAGTTCAATCAATTCATTGTTGGTGGATGCAGAGATCATGCGTTGGGTTTGCTCAGCATCCGTTTGGAAAAACTCCAGGATCACAAGCATAAGCTTCACTGGAGACGAATCAAAAATCTCATCATCCGGGATCTCGGAACCATCTTCTGAAAAGAGTCTTTGTCTAAAAATGGTGACATCAATCTTACTTGCCAAGACTTGCTTCACAGCCTTTGCAGTTTTTCCTTCAAATTCATCAGGTGCAAGAACTGTCAGTTCTGCACCTGAAGCGAGGAAGCACACCTCCATCGCGCTGATCGCTCCAAGCCAAGCAGCAGGCTGTATGGAATGTGGGAACAATTGCCCCAGCACTTTACAATCCGTCAAGAAAGAGATATGTGATTATTGATTCAGATGTGTTGCTTCAATAATTTGCGATCATCACCCTACATTTTAACCACTTTTGGCCTTTATATAACCCACTGTAACCACTATTGGCCCCAAGATGTCATGTGTAGATCTCCACCCGGACTGGTGACACCTTGATTGGATTCATCCTGCAGAACGATAGGATCAGGTTCCATGATGCCGCTGGGCAATGATAATTCTGAATCAATATCCATGCTATTCTCAGTTATACCGTTATAATCCGTTATACCTCATCAAATACTTCTACATATCTACAAGAAAAATTAAGTATCCTCAGGTATAGTATCAATATATATATATATATGATATATGATAAATATGAAGCCTCATCAATTCTTTGCTTCCGATCCCCTCCTGTGGCGGCTGCAAAGGCCGCATGGAGCTCAGGCAAAGGCCGCGTTGCGAATCCATGGCCTTTGGAGTTCTCTGGACCGGTGAAGGATAGGCACCCGAGAATCACGGGATTTTTCACTGAATTTATGAGGTGGTTCATCGATTTATGATAGCGAAGTTGGGTATTGTAACATATTGTAACATCTTTTTTCACTATGTCAGTTGGGTTTACTACTCTGGAAATTACAACTATTTTTCACGACTATTTAGTAGGAAAAGAATTACTTTATTACTAGTTCAATTCAATGCCAGAAAGATTATAAAGATTCGTTGAATTTACCACCATTCTACTGGGATTTGTTCGCAAGATGCTGCATCTTTTTGGGGTTGTTATAGGTAAGAACCATATGGTATATTTGGGTTGTCCCGGCTGATTCCTTGTGTCTATCTACCAAGAATACATGCTAGTTATGACATAGCTCAGGCATATTCATAGGAAAGGGCACAAAAAAGGTGTGAAACCTGTACTTTTGTCCTGTCAAAACAAGTCTGGGAAGTCAGGACACGGAGCATAAGCAATGTCCCGGGTTTTAAAGGAGGGCCGCAAAAAGATGTTTTTCTGTTCACTTTCTAGGCTTTGGGCCCTTCAACTTCCCTCAGTTCCCTTCAAAGGTCCACCAGTTCAGGCGCGGGTTCCCATTATCAAATTCAACGAATTATCCCAGATGCTCCAAGGCTCACTAAATCGTTCTAAATCCATTGGGTTCCAAGGGAAACTTTGCTGGAAACCGTGAAATTCATTGTGATTTTTGCTGGTTGGTGGTTGAGCCTACCCCTCTGAAAACTATGAGTTCGTCAGTTGGGATCATGACATTCCCAATAATATGGAAAAATCAAAGTCATGTTCCAAACCACCAATCAGTTCATATTCCAAAAAAGTATCCCCATGATTCCGAAAAAAAGTATCCCATTCTATTCTCCCCATATATATAAACCATACAAAACCATCATTACCCTCTGGTAAACGTTTACATATGCTATGGAAAATCACCATGCTATTCATGGGAAAATCCACTATTTCTATGGCCATTTTTAAGTTCGCAAACTGTTAGTCATTACCAGAGGGTAAGTCCAGATGATCCCATCATCATCGCCATTTTTTCCGAGCCAACCGTCGACTGGGGAACCGCCGCCGATTCCCGGGATGCCAGACCCTGAGCGCCAAATCTGTAGCCACGGCAAATGTGGCCTCGGAAAGGTGTTAACAGCGGTGATCAACTGAAGTTGATATACCATTTATAGTTGTTGATATCCATCAATAGTGATTTATATATCTATTTTCTAGTGATTAATGGGGTTCATATGGATTTACCATCTGGTTATTTGTTACATAGCCATGGAAAATCCCGTAAATAAATGGAGGTATATAGCTGGGAAAATCATCTATAAGACACCAAACATTTGCCATGGTTTCTTAACTTTTAGTAATGAGCAGGTATTGGCAAATTGCTTTACTATACTTTTAATCCAACATTTACTCGGGATTGCCAAAGCAAAACCAATAGTTAGTAAAGCAAACTTTTTTTCCGTAAAGCCAATGGTGATTTAACTTTTTATTGAAAGCAATGTTAGTAAAGCAATAATTAAGCGTCCCCCAAATTTACCATGGATTGTCAAAAACAATAAAATGAATATTATTTATGTGGTTTATTCTTGCTTTACTAACGTTAACCATATATAGCAATCCAAATTTGATGGTTTAAAATGGAAAATCCCAATCTAAAATGGATGATGTGGGGGTACCACCATTTTAGGAAACCTTCATATATAGCAAGCCCCAACAAAAGATGCCGAAAGCTGGAAAACATCATCAAGTTCTGCATCCTGGAAAAACTCTTCGGCACCTGTTTCGGGGGTTACGAAAAAAACTGGTGGTACTACTATGTTGGCAATAATCCAGCTATACATGGGATGGACTCCGGATGTGTATGTCGTATATCCAAATAATTCCAAGTATTAGATTAATGTCAACCCTGGATTAATAAACCCCAAACGGCTGTTTAATTGGGGGGATACCATGTAAGTATCAGATGAAATGACTCTTGGGGGAATACCCCCTAATTAATAAACCATGGTTTAGTCTCATCCGGGGTTGACATTATCCCTGAACAGAAACCCGGCTGGAAACATAGTGATCCATGGAATTTTTAGGGACCCCCTGGCTGATGGGATGGGAGTAGTATGGGTCCATGGGGGTCACTTGACCGCCAGGGTGCCCCGTGTTGACCTGGGGCCTAGCCCATTTTTGGCCTCATCAAAAAGTGGTTGAAAGGATGATCATACACTGAGGAGTTACCGCGGTACCCCATGTTCCTTGCCAGTTACGGAAGGTTTGGAACCCAAGGAACTCAGTTCAAAAAAACACTCCGCTGCTTGAGCGACCTCAAGAATATATTTGAATGTCAATTGGGACTATCGTCTCACTGGAAAGAATCCTTAAGAACATCAACTTTAAACCAGCAATTCACAAGATAACCATCGTTGATGTTCTTTATATTCCGCAAGTAGTAGTGCAGTTCCACTAGTAAGTCCGGCGATATTACCATAGTTGTAGGGATAAAAAACACCTCATGGAGGTTATTGTCTTAGTTTACGAAGCTGCAAGAAGCTGATTTTAAAGGGTCTTCGTTTCCGTACAAAGCATCATGTATGGTGGCACTCACCAGCGAGATCGTCTATGATCTGAAAACTCTCGAAGACATTGCGAGACAGATTCCCGAAAACCATGCAGAACTTGATAATTTGCATAGATGTGGGAAAACCACTATTTGCAGATCATTTCCCCACGGCTTCCCCATGGGTTTTCGACATCTTAGTTTACAGGCCTACAGGAGGTGGCCAGTGCTTTTCTTCTCCCTTGATTTGGGTTATGTTTGGGTGCTATATGGGGTTCTCTGAAAATAGTATACCCCTAAAGCCAATGGTTAATTCTCAGTTTCCCTTAAAGGGATTGATTTATGAAATTTATATAAATGGCTAGAATTGGGGGTATACCTATGTTCCGACACACCCATACAGCTAGAATCCATCAACCACCCAACCTCCTCACCCATTTGCAGCAGCACTTGCAAGCCGCCTGGCTGATCCAGACTTGGCTGGACAATTTCCATGCGTAGCCTCTGGTTCTTTAATAGAGCTACAGGATGGGGCCCCCGTTCGAGCTCGCGTGAACAGTTGGTTTATGTTTGTGGCTGAAAAAACCATGGTTTATGGATGTTTATGGTAGATATAACGAACTAGTTAATGGGGATTATAATGGTTTATAAACCAACTTATAACTGGGAGGGCCCATCCTGTATGAATAATCACCATTTTTGCGCGGGAAAATCTTCATAAGTTCATACATTGTCCAAATTGTCCAGTTCCCAAACTGTAAATGACCAGAGGGTAGATAGCTTTACTCTCAATTCATGGGAATAGTTCATCCAGTATCCATGGATTCATTTCAGGGCAAATGAAACCAGGAAATCAGATCTTTATCCTAAAACATTGTGCTATCCAATCAATTTCCCCTGAAAAATGCTGCCATGTTATCATAGCACTGTGGATATTGATGGCCAAAAAAAGGCATTTTTGGCCATGTTTCAAGTTTGACACTTCATTTTGGGTGGGTTTTTCCGGATTGCTGATGAATTCCTCCAATCTTTGGTGTCTAAAAAAATGCTGGATCTCCAAGTGACCATGGTCGTTTCAATCATAAAATGCTCCAATGACTTGGATGATGGCACCATGACTCAAGGCTCATCCTGGGGGCGCTGGGGTACACGTTTTAGATGTGGAACATGGCCCATTTAGTTCAATGATTACCTATCTGGTTGGTGGTTGAGCCCCTACCCCTCTGAAAAATCATGGAGTTCGTCAATTATGGGAGTCATAGGGAGTCTATAAATTCCCAATATGATGGGAAAGTCATAAAATTCCATGGTTCCAGTCACCACCAACCAGCTATAATAAAAGGTGGCATAAAAAGATGGTGAAGCTGCACATCGTAAACGTTTACACAGCAGACTCGATTTTCCAGTTCCAGTTTTGACCCGCAAGATTTTGGCAACCTCGAAGATTTTGGGGGGGGGTTGGCTTTGACCCGCACGTGGGGAACCATTTCAAAGGTCAGCAACCGAAAATCAACCAAAACTGCCCCGAAAGTCAGGTGATGCTGGGAATTTCTGGTACGAACACTAGAGTCACTAGACCTTTCGCACCCCATTTATCATGAAGTCACCCCACTGGCACAACGCGATTTGGGGAAATAACAATCCATTAACCAGCTATTTTAGGGTATCTAGGGTACCAGGGTTTTGGGATAGCAGGTTAGTATTTCCATATACTTTCTGAGATACAACACCCGAACCAGCGAAAGCCAATCGGCTCATTGCTATAGATGTTCTTTGGGACGTGTTTTGGGCCGTGAAACGTTTGTCCATACGTTCGGCTTTTATATCAAAAAGCTGGGTTTTCCTGTGGTTTCCCCATGGTTTTACCATGTTTTACCATCGTCTCAAGGAGGTTCCTGGGCAACATCTCACCTGCCTTGATCGCAGATCAAATGAAGTGCTGCCGCCAGAGCGGAAACCACGCGCTCGGCGCACTTGTTTCCTTACGGAGGTGAAGAATGTCAACTCAGGATTAGTAAATTCTTGGTTGATTGATAATGAATGTCTTTTTTTCTGTTTGAATAGCATTGCTTTTGGGGCACAACCCCTTTTACTAGTCACCGAGAGCTTGGTTGACATGAAGGCACTCAGAAACGGCCGAAATTCTGCCTTGCGAAATCTCCCCGCTGGAAAGCAGCCATGCTAGAAGGGTACAAGCAACTTGATGCAACTTGTCATAGACCCGCAACCTGTATCCATGACGGCAGCTAGTCTCTGCACTAAACCCATCTGTGGTACGAGAAAAAAAAAGGAATTAATAGTCGTCCCCTGCACACTGTATACCCGTTGAATCGACAAGGTGCATCTTTTTGAGATGCACAAAATGCATGGCTGCAGCACAAAAGGAGGTGTCCACAGTACCAAGTATCTTCCAAGTTTCTGCTCACATTATGACTTTGATCAGATATAATGAAGTACTAAGAATCCCATTGCTAACAATCCGTTTTTCCCCATGGTTAGAACCACTTTCATTTGCACCGCTGACCTTCCTCGAAAGCGCTACCAAGTGGCCCACGGTGGTTTGAAGACAAAGCATCGGTCGCCTGCAGCAAATGTCCAGACCCGATTGCAGAGGGCTGAACTGGTGAAGATTAATTGAACCCGTAAGGAAGAGCGAGAAAAACCTGGAGAATCATCAAAACTGCGGAAGATATAAGCAGTGAGCCAAGTGATAAGCCGTATCAGAAATCAGGGACTTACTAGGCTTCTTCACAAGTTTCTACATGGTATGATTCGCTAACCACCCAGATTTCAGATTCCGGAAACCCTGCGGTGGTCCGATCAGTCCCCAACACTGCAGATTTGGGTATGTTGAGAAATGGCTTTAAGAAGTCAAGTTGGATGAGACTGAGATTCTATGAAATTGGATCACTTATATCAAAATTGGCACATACATCACCCATCACCAACCAAGACTTCAATTCTACAGACTGTTAGATCATTTTGACACCCCCTGAAGTTGACGAATCCAAAAAATCGGCCGCCGCCTCTGACAACGATCCATGCCCATCATTTCCTTGGCTGTCGCCACTGCCTCCCGCTGCAAAGAAATATCCTGGCGAGCTGACTGGAGCCTACTCAGGCTGCGATTTGTAACTGCAAAATGAATGGTGATTCACGGCGAATACGGAAGAATCATCAAGACTTGGGGGAGTAACAATCGAAAATGGGTCATGAGGTTTGATGGTGAAATAGTAAAACGAGCACCCTGATTGATGAGCAATTATTTTCAATGGAGAATTGATGATCATTTATAATGGTATTGACCAGCAATCATATGAGACATTGTGGAGAAATTACAGTTGGTTGATGAGTAGTTCCGGGGGTTATGCTATCCGCTACGTTCGAAATCATTATGATCCTGCACATCGGAATGGGAAGCAGTTCCACAACAAAAGCGTCCCCAAGAATCAGGCTATGAAGAATTCCATAAGCCACAACTATTCAGAAAAAGGATGAAAAAGACTTCTGATTGTGTGTACCCCACTCAGAAACTGAAAAAAATGCTATCTCTCCATACATGGCCTTGTCTGGAACTGTTTGGACCCCAAGTCAAAAGGGATTACAGTACAATCATCGCTCTATTCACCCGTCAATTGTCCCCATCGAAATGGCAATCGAAATGGGGGTACACCCCGGTATATGGGACAAAGCCATAGGGTCTATGGATCCGGGTTTGACACATGGGGCTTTGTCTATATGAAGATAGGTTCTGGATGAATTACAGGCAATTTGTCGGGAAGTATGGGGATGTAATGGAGATATCACTAACCAATGGGCAATGCTTCCAAGAAAATAATCTATTACATCCCATTCTCTCCCAGTATCGCTGGTACATATCATATCCCATAACCTGTGTGCTGAAATCCAATGTGCTTGGGCATTCCCAGCAACATATGGGTTTTTTTTCACACAAAGTTCGGGTGCCACAAATTTCACAATTGCTTTCCCCTTGTCAAAAATGACTAGTTCAACTTGGGCTGTAATTTGAGGGCCTCCATGACTTAGGTCCTGCATGTCCCATTCATATCTCATACAGTTCATCATGTCTCGTCCATATTATACTTTTTGTACCCCGATATTTCCCACATCATAATTCTGACCCACTATTGACCTCAATGTCAAGCTAATATTTAGTTATATCACCAATATTAACCATTATTTTACCCACTATTGGTTACTTTTACCCAATATTCACCAATATTCACCAATATTAGGTAACCAATAGTGAGTAAAATAGTGGTGATATTCCAATAGTAACAATACTACCTTAAAAATTGTTACTTTACCCACTATTGGTTCCTATTCACCAGTATTAACTGGTTATTTGACAATTCGCCATGGTATAGTTGGCCCATTGAAATAGATGGTTTACCGAACTTAATAGCGTTTAATAGCATGGTGATTTCCCATGGCGAACTGCTAGTCATAACCAGATGGTAACTGGAAGATGTTAGATCATTTAATGGATCAAAAACATTGGATTTGACCATGGTTACTTTACCCACTATTGCTTACTATTCACCAGTATTAACTCTTCAAAGGTGCGGCACATCCCATATTTTTCGGTCCTGCAGCGCGGCCAAAGGGATGCGTCGGAGCACGTCCAGGAGCAAGGCAAATTGGTCGCTGGTCAATAGGCTCCACAGGGCATCAACGCGTGTCCTGGGCCAAGGGGTTACCCGGTCTGGTAAACATACAAGAAACGATGGAAGAAACACCATGTTTCATGGGAAAATCCACTATTTCTATGGCCATTCTATGGAAAATCACTATTATTAATGGGTAAATCCACTATTTTGGATGGGGCCCCCAAGATAGCTAAGTTGGTTTATAAGTGGCTAAATTCAATGGTTTATGGTAGATATAACGAACTAGTTAATGGGGATCTTAATGGTTGATAAGCCAACTTATAACTGGGGGGCCCCATCCTGTATGGAAAAACACCATGTTTTATGGGTAAATCAACTATTTCTATCTATTTCTATGACGACCATGTTCAATAGCTATATTGGTTGGCAAATGGGTTATACCCCAATTGGATTAATCTGGGTATTTTTTTCATATTTCACTCACCTGAATGAATTGCGGCCATAAAAGGGGATCATTTCCCCTATAAAAACCATGGATTTCCAGGCTTCGGGAGAACAGGCTTCGGTCGTGATGAAATTTACCCAGATGAATGGAATCTCCGCACATAGAGGATGAATTTGGCTCATTTGGCGGATGATTCACCACGGATCCGATAGGCCGCGCACATCAGATGACATCCCTTGGGTATGGCACCATGGCACCATGGCACCGTACTCGGATGGTCGAAGGAAGTTTAGAAGTGAAACTTCCGACAATATGGACAGTTGAAAAGCAGAGGTGAAAAGAGTCAGAAGAGAAAAGATCAGAAGAAAGAAGATGCAGATGCGCGAAAAGGTAGGAAAGTCGCGAAACACTGTGTTTTTCCAATGATTTGGGGCTCCGGAGGGTCGAAAAGTAGGCTCGCTAAAGCGGCGGGTGCAGAGCCAGCTGGCCAGATGAGAGATGAAAAATTGCACGCCGTTGTGGCGCGAAGCACATTTCCAAGTCAAAATGTACAAACACCTCAGCGTCGGACCACTTTTGGAAGTTGAGATGTCGAAAAAGTGCACGCCGTTGTGGCGCGAAGCACATTTCCAAGTCAAAATGTACAAAACACCCAGCTTCGGACCACTTTTGGAAGTTGAGATGTCGAAAAAGTGCACGCCGTTGTGGCGCGAAGCACATTTCCAAGTCAAAATGTTAAAAACTGACGGTCTCGGACCACTTTTGGAGGTTCAGATGTCGAAAAAGTGTCGAAAAAGTGCACGCCGTTGTGGCGCGAAGCACATTTCGAAGTCAAAAGTGTAAAAAACTGAGGGTTTTGAGCCTTTTTTCGACGTGAAGATGTCGAAAAAGTAGACACTGATTAACTTAACTAACTTGACTAACTTAACTAACTTCACTAACTTAACTACCCTAACTTCGACGACAACAGCAACAGCAACAGCAACAACAACAACAACAACACTACAACAACAACTACAACAACTACACAACAACTACAACTACAACTAGAACTACAACTACAACAACTACAACAACAATAACAGCAACAACAACAACAGCAACAACAACAACAACTACAACAACTACACAACAACTACAACTACAACTACAACTAGAACTACAACTACAACAACTACAACAACAACAGCAACAACAACAACAGCAACAACAGCAACAACAACAACAACTACAACTACAACTACACAACAACTACAACTAGAACTACAAACAAACAACTACAGCTACAACAACAACTACTACTACTACTACAACTACTACAACAACTACAACAACAGCAACAACTAAAACAACAACAACAACAACTACTACTACTACTACTACAACACTACACAACAACTACAACCACACAACAACTACAACTACAACAACTACAACTACAACTACAAAACAACTACAGCTACAACTATATGACTGCAACTACACTACACTAATTACATTACACCACAACTACAACTCCACTACGCTACAACTACAACTACAGTTGCAGTACATCACACTACATCCAGCAGTTGTGGGTGAGGTGACCACTGCAAAAATTGCAACCATTCCAGCAAACACAACTCCAACCACCTTTCGGTCAATCAGTGGCTTCGCTCTGCCATCCCTGATTCACAACAACCAACTTCTCCTATAGGTTTCCTATTTTTGAAACTTCCGCCACCGCCTTGTGCGGTACTACTGGTACCCCATAGATCCCATAGCGATTTACGGATCTTTATTCACGTTGATTCTCCTTTTAAGATGGTGGCTATGTATATACGTGTTGACCCTAAAACCCCTATCATTGGATTGGTTTTCTTGGGAAAAAGGGAAAAATCAAACCGGAACCCCCTATATGTGATGGAGAAAACCCATGGTTTCTGGAGTTTCCGGTGAAGATTTTCCAAAGAAAACTAATTAAGTGATGATACCGGCAGCTTTGCGAAGCCAAAAAATCATCAACTGGGGAGGTTACTACTCCAAGAACTGACATCAGCCTTCATATCACCCCGCATTTTAACCACTATTGGCCTTTATATAACCCACTGTAACATTAACCAAGATGTCATGTGTAGATCTCCACCCGTCAGTGACACCTTAATTGGATTCATCCTGCGGTAGATTGCCCACAGCAGATGGAAGCAAGATCACTGCGACAAACTCAATACCTGTTTTTCCCTAAGCAACACCAAGAGTTTTTTCTGAACCAAATTCAAGCTAGGAATTGATGCAGGCGACTTGCAGGAAGCCTATGATAGTTGAGTATTAAAGAAACCATCTCCACAGACATTTGAGGAACGGGTGATCTTTGGGAATTCCTTGTTGAAAAAGTCTGTCTTTAAAAGCCACCAAGGTGAGCCAGCTGCTGGAACTTTTTTTGCTCTCACAGGATGTCTCTCAACCAAGCCTTGGGATTTTGCTTGGGGGCGATTCGCTCCGGATCTTTGCCAAGAAACGGACCACCTCAGAATGACCTTTTTGAGATGCCAGATCCAGAGCAGTTCTTCCACTTCGTGCAGTAGTGTGACTATCTGCGCCTCTTTCAATCAGAAAGCGAACAATTTCAAGATGGCCCATTTCTGCCGCAGCATGTAAGGCTGTTTCCCCAGTATCCCAAGTTGCCTCATTTTGGCGGACGCCAACCTCTACCAAGTGACGAACAACCTCAAGATGGCCTTCATGTGCTGCGATGCACAATGGTGTTGCGCCAAAGTTCGTGGCTTGATCTTTGTGGGCACCAACTTCAACCAAATGACGAACGACATCAAGATGGCCTTCCTGTGCTGCCATGAACAATGGCGTTGCGCCATTGTTCGTGCTTTGATCTTTGTGGGCACCAACTTCCACCAAATGACGAACGACATCAAGATGGCCTTCCTGTGCTGCAATAAACAATGGCGTTGCGCCATCGTTCTTCGCTTGATCTTTGTGGGCACCAAATTCCACCAGATAACGAACGACATCAAGATGGCCTTCCTGTGCTGCAATAAACAATGGCGTTGCCCCATCGTTCATGGCTTGATCTTTGTGGGCACCAACTTCCACCAGATGACGAACGACATCAAGATGGCCTTCCTCTGCGGCGATGAACAATGGCGTTGCCCCATCGTTCGTGGCTTGATCTTTGTGGGAACCGACTTCCACCAGATGACGAACGACATCAAGATGGCCTTCCTGTGCTGCGATGAATAATGGTGTTCTGCCATTGTTTTTGGCTTGATCTTTGTGGGCACCAACTTCAACCAAATGATGAACGACATCAAGATGGCCTTGATGTGCTGCGATGAACAATGGTGTTGCGCCATCGTTCGTGGCTTGATCTTTGTGGGCACCAACTTCCGTCAAATGACGAACGACATCAAGATGGCCTTCCTGTGCTGCGATGCACAATGGCGTTGCCCCAAGGTTCGTGGCTTGATCTATCTGGGCACCAACTTCCACCAGATGACGAACGACATCAAGATGGCCTTCCTCTGCGGCGATGAACAATGGTGTTTCACCATTAACGTTTGCTTGATCTTTGTCGGCACCTGCTTCAATCAACAACTGCAGGCTTTCAACATGTCCTCTTTCTGCGGCACAGTGCAACGGTGTTGTGCCATGTTCGTCTCTCACATTTGGGTTCAAAGGTTTTTTCAGCAAACTCTCAAGTTCAATCAATTCATTGTTGGTGGATGCAGAGATCATGCGTTGGGTTTGCTCAGCATCCGTTTGGAAAAACTCCAGGATCACAAGCATAAGCTTCACTGGAGCCGAATCAGAAATCTCATCATCCGGAATCTCGGAACCATCTTCTGAAAAGAGTCTTTGTCTGAAAATGCTGACATCAATCTTACTTGCCAAGACTTGCTTCACAGCCTTTGCAGTTTTTCCTTCAAATTCATCAGGGGCAAGGACTGCCAGCGTTGCACCTGACGCGAGGAAGCACACCTCCATCGCGAAGCGGATCGCTCAAAAATCCAAGCAACTGCCGTTAATCTGTAGTTAGTTGCGTTTCGAGCTGAAAGATAATGTGAGATGGAATTTTCCATGTGGGAAAAATGGTCCCAAAAAAACATGTGAAAGAGGTTTTCCTTCGAGAATTTGCCATGATTAACCCATTCCTTGCAATCCCCTACATATAAACCACTCTAAACTGCTTCAACGTTTCACCACGAATTAACCATAAGGTAACCTCCATATTCACCCTACCACCATCCCCTTGACGGTAGAGTTCGCCAGGTCTCTGCAACGCGGCTTGCGCGTAGAACGCCACGGCCTGCGCCATGCCTCGCTCCGCGTCCACCCAGCCGTCGGCCATGCGGCGCATGGCATCGCTGCTGGGCAGACGAGCCACGGCCGCAGCGAGGTGTTTGTGAACCTCCTCGCGGTGATACCCGGCCTGGTAAACTGGGATTATAGTGGTATAATATGGTATAATATGGGATACAATGGGGATTATAGTGGTATTTCTGTGGTAGAATGGAATAACCCTCTGGTAAACGTTTAGAGTTTGCTATGTGGAAAATCCATGAAGATCCCTCAATTTTGATAGGTAAATCAACGAACTAAATGGCCATGTTCAATAGCGATATTAGATTACCAGGGTATGAGGTAAAACGTGGGGCCTAAGATGTGGCGTTCCTAAGATCTGGGGTTAGCAATAGATATCAGCAATGATATCAGAGGCGTACTAAGCATGGTGACTTTAACCCCATATTTGTTGGGCTATGGGGCCCCTATCCTATAACTATGGTCTTCACTACATCCACGAAGAATTCACTGGAACTGCACTTCCAAGTGCAAGGTGAGGCCCCAGGTCGTTCGCGAAGTTGGGTTATAGCCGGTTATAGCTATATACTTTCTACGATTTTAATGGTAGCTGTGATTGATTCCGGTTCAACATCGGGCTGAAACAGTCTCTTCCTATAGTAATTAAGAAGAATGACCTGACAATCGAACACATTGTTTAGTTCTGGATTACACATGACTTGGGAGAACGTTGGGGGCATTTTGTACCATCTTTTATCCCAAACCTTATTTCAGGATGTTGAGGATGTTTCAATTTGTTATTGTTACATAATCCCACTGGTAACTGCAGTCACAGCCATTGACAGTTGCAAATGGGATCATAACTCCTGCAACTAAGGTTTTTTCTCACTTAAATGGGGAGTGCAAGCCACTTAAAACGGCTAAGGATCACAACTGTGCATGGAATAACATGATGTCTGATGTCTGCCTGAAATAGCCGACTTGGACAGCGAAACATTCCGTCCTCTTGACAGCCCAACTGCTCTGTAGGCTTCAAATTGGGCGCATTCGTCAAGATCGATGTGACCAAAGAAGGTGCTTCGGTATCTTCCAAAGAATCCTGGTCGAAAGCTGCACGGAAAGCACATTGGTGTGTTTGTGTGTGTGAAAATAGGCTATAAATATGGCTATTCTATACACCCAAAATCTATCAAAAGCTCATGATTGCTCATGATTGCTCATGATTCAACCCCAATTTTGCTTGGTGAAATTGACACAATAAAAGCTGGCGAAAACGTAAAAAAAAAAAAACTCAATCAACCAGTACCGCAGATCCAGTATGATCCAGTCGCTTTACCAAGAAACCAACCTGGCACCAACGGTGCGAAATTTGCGGCATATGTTTGGCCGATGGTTGGTGGAAACTCAGTGGCAGCTACTGGAAATTCCAGATGTTCTTTTTCCTTGGGAAAACGATCCGGTTTTAGTGGGACGTATCTTGAATCAGTTGCAGGGTCAATGTTCATGTTTTTTTTTGGGGAGAGGCCAACTGATGTCCAAAATGTTTCACCAGTCTGATAGATCTGATCGCCTGAATGATGCTGGTTGATGATTCCTGGTGCAAAGAGGGAAACATAGGAAAACATAGGGAAACCATCAAACTTGGGAAAACCTGGAACAGGAACAGGTCTTGCCGGCAGAAAAAGTCCAAATTCAACTGTTTTTTTCAAGATGAGATCCCGAAAATCAATTGGGATCGCCCCGCTGTTGGGGGTTGAAAAATATGAAGGACATCATACAAGGTGAGGTCACCCAGTTATGTTTGTTGCTTTAGATTCAAACCATTGACTAGTTCCTTATATATATATATATACTCCATCAACCCAAAGGTTAAGTTCTTGAGGCCCCCCAATTATAGGTTTAGATTCAATCCATTGACTAGTTCGTTACTAGTTCGTTATATCATGTGAAAAATCTCTCAGTCTCTCCCCATCGATTTCCGATGTCCCGCGGCTGAACAGCCGAGTCTCCAAATGAAGCACTTGCCACTGGCCCAGCAATGCGGATTCGTAGCTCTTCCCCACCTTGGCACCAAAAATCGGTGGACGAATCCCGAAGAGGATCCATGGCCGCTGTCTGAGAAGGTACTTAACCCTCCAATTTATAGTAAATTATAGCCCAGTCCCACTTCCTTTCAGAAGGTACTGTACCTGGATCCATAGGGAATGATTCTCATCGAAATATTCTCATTGATCATATTCGTCAATTAACTAGAGATTGACTTCAGAGATGATCTCATAGTTGATGAAACATCTCTGGATATTGAGATTTTTTAATAGAAAATCTGGATATATATATCTTGGATCATCAAATCACCAACACCATGGGAATATCTTCAAAACGAAAGACCATCATTCCGACTCAACAGACTCAAAATTCATCAGGGACAAATTCACCATGTTTAACCCACATAAAAATAAACTTAAGCATAGAAACAGCAGCTTAAACTCATGTACTTTTCTATAGTGTTGGGTGCTAAAAAAAAAAAAAAACTAGTCTTGATGTGTTGGGTGTCATCTTGTCAATGGTGGCATCAGCATGACCTTGTTTACTGATGTTTTAAACAATGTTCTCAGTGAAAAATCCTGATTTCTTAAAAAAATATATATATATGGGCGTGTTATAACTCCTTGAATACCAAAAAAAAACAACATTAAACCCTAAATCCTAATTGTTGCCCGACGATTCGTCACCATTTTGGCTGCATCAATGCCCAAGGGACGTGAAACCTCCAGGGTGGAAGTAGAATCGTCAGTACCAAGCCTTGCACGTCGTTCTCATCCGCCAGCCGTCGAAGTTGATGAATGGCCTGCAGGTGATCTGCGAAGTTGTGGTGCGAATATATGACATATATTTAAGTCATCTATATATATATATATATACACTAGATACAGTATATATGGTTTCACTGCTCAAATTGGGGTGTGTGTATATATGTAAAATGTTTACGATTAGATTTGAGATAGTGAGACAAGGAAATGGATACAACAATGTATTAATCTGTGTATATATATATAATCATATATATATATAATCATATATATATAATTATATATAACTATATAATTATATATACAGTATATAGAGTCCAATAATTAGGCATATATTAGGCATACTAAAATGACCTAATTTTGATACAGAAAATCATGATAATCGTGGGACTGTAAAGGGGATTATGGAGGACTCAATGGATTTACGAAATTCTGGGATATTCTGGGACTATTTGGGCCAACTTGGCTTGGGTTTATCGGGGAAAAATAACTACAGTTAATAGGGTGAATCTAAACGAACTTTTTTGGGGGGCCTCACTGCCTCACCTTGCAAATACTGCACAAAATGAAGTTATACTAAATGAAGTTGGTTTAGAACATCGCACCAAAAATTAGGATACTTATAACTTTAGTGAAATTTTATACTAAATGTGCCCACTTTTCTGGGCCCTAACAGGTACCCCGAATGCTGACCCAGATCTGGAGCCATACTCAAACTATGACTGTTTTGGGGGATCACCCTCACATGGGTAAAACCACCAACCAGAAACTGCTATATAATGGTTATAGAACTATATATATATATACATACATACATATATATATATATATATACACAGTATATTATATATATATACGTATATATATATATATTGTACATATCATATATAACCATCATATCGTATACCTATATTTGGGAATATCGGACCAGGTATACCTGAAAGCACTTGCCTATACTTGGAAACTGATATCCACATTGTATATCTATGTATATCTCCTCATTTCCAATTGGCATCATTGCCAATCTCAGATAGCCTCCTATCCAACTCGCCGCAGTTACTACCCGGCCTGGTAAACGTTAACAAAAAACTATGGAAAATCATTTTTTTATGGGTAAATCAACTTTTTCGACTGGGCCATGTTCAAGTTCGCAAACTGTGAATGTTTCTAAGAGGGTATGTACCATCTGGTTATTTAACAGTTCGCCATGGAAAATCCCGTAACTAAATGGATGTTTATAGCTGGGAAACCATCTATTTCTATGGGCCATTTCCCATGGCTATATTAAATGGCCAACAGTCGCTTTGGATTTTCCCCGTCTCCCCAGCAGGCTTCGGGATTTCAGCGAAGGCAGCCTGGCTGGTGAAGGATGTGTCGGAGCACGTGCCATGAAGTGCCCAACGGCACAAAATCATCAAAGGCTTCTCCTGGCGATGGGACGGGAGCTAGAAAAATGGTGATTTACAGCACGAGAAATGCTGTGAAAAATGGGGATTTCGTTCTGCCACTCAGGTGATAACATCATTAACATCTCACTTCGACGGGATCGCCTCTGGTTTTTTGAAACCGTGGGATTCCCCAGTTTGGCCCAAAAAAAATGGGATCAGCCAGAAAATGTGAACTCCGTGAAGTCACCAAGATTCAGTGGATGATCCCTGATGATCCTGCAGGGCTTCAGTTTTGATCCATGGGTCCATGGGGATGAAAAAACTGTTGAATGCTATGGCAGCTATGGAAACTGCCATGGAGATTCGATGGGGATCCATGGGGATGGATGGTGCCCCTTGCCCCATTGCTTGGGCCCCACGAAGAATGTCATGTCCCATAACTTGGGGGCACTCCATGACTGAACCCAAACATCTTGAAGCGGGAACGAACCAACTGAACCAACCAATATACGGGATGTATAAGTCATGCACTTAGCCAAGAATGGTGTCTTTCCTAGCCCAAAGTTGGATCTGGATCGGAATGATGCTAGGCATGGGTCAAAGATCACAATCCAAAAAAAAACACAGATTTTGGTCGTCTTCAATATTACCCGTCCCATTTGGAGTCCCGATCTTGACCCAAAGTTCATATTCAATGGCATGAATTGATGTTTTGTGGTTGTAAACGCATGTCGGCAAACACAATATCCGCCTGAATTACAATCGTTGACGAACCTGAACTAACACATCTTTTTAGGGTAAGTTCCCTTAACCAATACCTAAAATGAGCGACATCGTGCTGAGGCCGCTGAATCGTGGCTGAGGTCGATTTTCGGGGGTCAAATCATTTAGCCGTTGAATGCTGGTTTCAAAAATCACCATAGAAGCATCAACTTTAGCTATGGCAATTATGGGTTTATAGGGGAAATAGCTATAGTTAGATGGTTCAAACATGTTCAAATCCACATTTAGCTCTTAACAATGATGATGATAATGGGAATGTATGGGAATTAAGGTATGTAATTAATTGGCTATCTGGTTGCCTTTAGTGGTTGATAATGGTTAATAGTGGTGATTTGTGATTACTGGTGGTTAATATGTGGTTAATAGATCTTGATAGCGGTTCATTAGTGACTTAGCGGTGATTTGATGATCTACTGATTGGTGGTTGAGCCAACCCCTCTGAAAAATGATGGAGTGAAAGTGAGTTGGGATGATGAAATTCCCAACTGAATGGAAAGTCATAAAATTCCGTGGTTCCAGTCACCACCAACCAGTGATTGGTACTTCCTGATACCCTATTTTTTCCGATCTTTCGAAGGATCCGCAAAATCATGCGAAAATCCCTCAGATGAAACCCCGCTTTATTTTCAGACCATCACAGCTTGGGAGGGGAATTTTTGACGAAAAACGCCGCATGCAGCATATCAGCATCCTGGTTCTTTCTGGATTGCAACAGTGCAATGGCTTCTTCCCGCGTCCGTGGCATAGCTTGGATATCCACATCTTGTCTTTGCAAGTCGCTGGGGCACAAGCCTGAAGCCTAAGATGTTCGCAGGCTGGTAACGCGACTGGCCAGTACATGGGGTACACAAAACCCAGGCCTCCAATATTAGAATTCTATCTATCTATCTATCTATCGATCGATCGATCGATCTATCGATCTATCGATCTATCTATCTATCGATCGATCGATCTATCGATCTATCGATCTATCGATCTATCGATCTATCGATCTATCGATCTATCAATCTATCTATCTATCTATCTATCTATCTATCTATATATATATATTAAATTAAATTAAATTATATTATATTATATTTTGTTATATTTTATTTTATTATATTATATTATATAGTATTATATTATATTATATTATATTATATTATATTATATTATATTATATATATATATGGTATTCTAATATTGGAAATATAATGACGTGGATGATTTGGGGTTACCCCTATTTGAAACATTCAAATGGTTCCCTCCGGAAATCAAAAGCATCCGACAGTGGCATCGATGTAGACGGCTCCTAAAATTGAAGCGAAACACTCCTTCTCACAGCCACAAAATAGGACAACACTGACCCCACCATGGTGTGGGTGCAGCCTCCGCTCATGTATCAGACAGTCGTATTGGAAGTCTACTTGCCTTTAGTCACTTTTGGTTCATGAATGTTACCATCTGGTCATTTAACGTAACCATGGAAAATCACCATTTTTAGTAGGCAAACCATCTATTTCTATGGGCCATCTATACCATGGCTATGTTAAACAACCAGAGGGTTTTCCATGCTTTAGTCACTTTTGTGTCCATGTGCTGTTTGACAAACATCCATCCCTCTGGGAACAGCTATTTCATTGTTTTTTTTTTGCAAAATCGTGCAGACTGCAGAAGTCTGTGCACAGAACCTTAGCCTTTGAAATTGCGAAAAAAAAATGAACAACAGTAGAGAGGTAATCGGCTGAGGAGAATTGAATTAAGAATGTGTGAAACATCTTTGAAATTCTCAACGCCTTTCACATAGCCAGCACCCGCCTTCGCGTAGTCATTCTGTATGAAGTTGAGGGGAACAGAAAAGAAAAAATATATATATATATTTAGCGCAGCAGAACCAGGAACCACTGTTTCAGCAAATAAAAGGTCAAAAAAGTGAAGGTGGACGAATCTCATTGGCTTACCCTCTGGTAAACATGCAAAAAACTATGGAAAATCACCATTTCTAATGGGAAAACTCACTATTTCGACTGGGCCATTTTCAATAGCTATGTTAGTTTACCAGGCCGGGTAGTTTGTTCGAAAAAACGTTGTTTTCGGAAACCGCTCCAATCGTCCCAACAACATCCACCTCACTAAACCAAGTTGGTCAAGACTTATCCCCATAACTAATCAACTAATAGAAACTGAATAGAAACCATCAACAAAACTTTTTTATGTCACCTGGGGTTATTGCTACAACTTTTTTATGTCACCTGGATCAAGAAACCATCAACACATCTCGCGTCAGCACCAGAAAGCGCGTGGACGGATCCTGTCGAACAGCTGCCAATACAGAGCCAAGGCCCGTGTGCGGCCGATCGGCATAACCTTGGAGTCAAGAGGCTCTGCAAACCAAAAAATGACCCTCTGGTAATGACTAACATAGCCATGGAAAATGACCCATTTATAGATGGTTTGCCTATTAAAAATGGTGATTTTCCATGGCTATGTTAAATAACTTTAACATAGCTATAGAAAATCACCATTTTTAATACGAAAACCATCTATTTCTATGGGCTGTTTTCCAGTTCGCTTTTTGTATGTTTACCAGAGGGTATCCAAGCAAGAGACCCCAAACAGTGTGTAGTTAGGATTCCAAAGGAGCGTAAGAACACCGGGCCTTAGCACCGTCATAAACCCCTCAGTGTGGCCACATTTTTTGGGGAAATTTATGGATTCCGCCACTAAAATGTTGATTCCAAGCACCGACCATTTGGATTTAACCATTGATAGTCGGGCTGTAGCACAGAAAATTGGGATGTCCCTAGAAAAAATTGGAGTGCGTGCCTCAATATTTGGATTGAACCCCAGTTTTTCCTTGGCGATTGGTCAAAACCCATATTATTCCCATATATTCCGGCAAAATAAACATCCATTACCCTGCTATGACTTACGGTGCCAGGGTTTTGACTCATAACCAAGTGACTCCTTACTTTCAACCATATCAAAGCATCTTAAACCATCTCAAAACATATTTAAACCACATATTTCTATTATAATCCTCATATTTTACCATAGTTTTACCACACTTCAATCCCATTTTTCTCTCAAAATTCCAAGATCCTCCCATTTTCCCCACATTTTGGCCACCTTTTCCCAGCCGAAATCGGCTCCAAGGCGCCCTGCAGCAGCGACGGCGGCAGCGCCTTGGCGCGGCTCAGCAGCGCCTCGGAGGGCGCCAGGCGCAGCAAACGCTGCGCCGCCACCAGGGCCAGATGCGCCAAGAGCTCGTGGAGACGTTGGTCCAGGAGCTTTCCTGGGAGGGAAATGCTAGTTATAACCACTTTATAACCAGGGTCATGATAGCCACTGCAATATATCTCCACTGTAATATAGCCAAATTATATCTATATATATATAAAACAATAATAATAATAATTATTATTATTACTGGTTGGCGGTGCAATAACCATCTTGAAAAATGATGGAGATCATCAATGGGAAGGATGACATCCCATATATCATGGAAAATATGTATATGTATATATATATATATTATATATGAAAATGTTAGTTAATATTAACTATGTCTGGAATATATGTCTATATGGGAAATATAAGACCTAGCTATATACTTGGTGGCTCATCCCAGTTTGTAAGTGGGTTGTGTCCCTAGTTATAAGTGGATTAACCATACTTATCCCACTTTATAACCAGGGTCATGATAGCCACTGCAATATATCTCCACTGTAATATAGCCAAATTATATCTATATATATAATTATTATTATTACTGGTTGGTGATGCAATAACCATCTTGAAAAATGATGGAGATCATCAATGGGAAGGATGACATCCCATATATCATGGAAAATATGTATATGTATATATATATATGAAAATGTTAGTTAATATTAACTATGTCTGGAATATATGTCTATATGGGAAATATAAGACCTAGCTATATACTTGGTGGCTCATCCCAGTTTGTAAGTGGGTTGTAACCCTAGTTATAAGTGGATTAACCCTACTTATCCCACTTTATAACCAGGGTTATGATAGCCACTGCAATATATCTCCACTGTAATATAGCCAAATTACATATATATATACTATTATTATATTATTATTATTACTGGTTGGTGGTGCAATAACCATCTTGAAAAATGATGGAGTCATCAATGGGAAGGATGACATCCCATATATCATGGAAAATATGTATATGTATATATATATGAAAATGTTAGTTAATATTAACTATGTCTGGAATATATGTCTATATGGGAAATATAGAAAATATTTAACAGATAATATATATATATATATTAAAGATCATCATAGATATAGTCATAGATGTTGTAGATATCATAGATATCATAGATATCACAAATATTATAGATATCACAGATATTATAGATATTATAGATATTATAGATATTATAGATATTATAGATATTATAGATATTATAGATATTATAGATATTATAGATAGTCCAACTATATTTTAACTAACTATGAACTGGTTGGTGGTTTTAACAATCTTGCAAAATATGAGTTCATCAATGGGAAGGATGACATCCCATGTATCATGGAAAATAAAAAATGTTCCAAACCACCAACCAGTATATATATATATATACGTATATATATATTAAATATTGTGATGATATCAACTATAGTAAATATTATCATATATTTCCATATACTAGTGATTATGATTGTGATAAAGTTGGAGTATAATGGATATTACTTGCAGTATCACTACAATCATCCCAGTATAATGTGGGTAAAGCAATGTCATAAATCACCCATGACTGGGAATGGTAAACATACCATCTTTAAAAATGGTGATTTGGGGGTTGGTTTATTATTGCTTCTCAAACATTATATATATATATTTATAGAGAGATAGAGCGTGATGATATCAACTATAGTAACTATATAATAGCAATCATAGTGCAACAAAATCATATTGACTATTATATATATATGGTGATTATATACATCAAAAGATAACAACGATGTATCAGTGATATTCATGGGGGAATCATAATTTTATACAAAAATAGTAACTATTGTAACTATATAGGATTTGTTACAGTGAAACACTATTAGATAAAGTTAAGTATAGATACATTAAACATATTAAATACTATTAACTATAGTCGCAGAATAGTTTTATCAAATGAATATCACATTTATAGTTAACTATATCTATTGTGTATCTATCATAGTAATGCTTATGGTGATAGTAGTAACAGTGAAACCATCCACCAAATAGTTCCTATTGTAGAAGATGTGGTAATACAGTAAACTTTCCTGGGACTGGGAAATGTAGGTAGACAGGATATTAGTAATATAATAGGTATATGGGTTAATACCAAAAGTTACATACTAGTTATAATGTAAATAGTAACTATAGCTACATGATAACTATTATGGGGAATAATATCAACTATAGTTACAAAATAGTTATAAATGATAATACAGTAATAATATAGCGATAATAGTGATGTGTTGTAAGGGATAGCTATTAGTTTAAAAAATGATTGAATAATGGTATATTTACTGTAGTTCTTGGAGGGGCGCCTTTCAAGGGCCTACAGTTACAGTGATAAGCACTTTGATAGCAACTTTTCTGGCCGGTAAATAATCGTAATATATACAGTATAGATATATATATATATGTATATATTATAATGATGGTTGCCTATATTTATTATCAGTAGTTATATATGACTGCATGAAAGTAGTAACACTTAATACCAAGTATACTGTACTTATATTTGTTTACCCACCCAACACTAGTAATTACCCACTCAACACCATTTCTCGTTATACAAGTGTTATATACAATAGTTCTCAGCTCACTTACAAAAGATGATATTTGTATAATAGTTTAGTTGTATAATAGTTCATATATAGTATTATAAATTATATACAATAGTTCTAGTATTATAATATATATTATATACATTAGTTCTAGTATTATATACAATAGTTTTATATAGTATTACATATTATATACAACAGTTCATATATACAATAATTTTTACAAAAGATGATATGAGCCACAGTCGAAATGAGTCCCCTAAGGGCGTCAGGGCCTCCACTTGGATCCTCTGGATCATCCCTGACGGTCTGACTGTTTGCCTTTGAGAACGCGAAAAAAGTGATGCGTTTTCAAAAAAAGAATCGAAATTATATCATAGGATAGGATTATAACATATGATAACTTCAAGTATTGTTAGTAAATATGATAGCCCAAGCATATCGTAATAATACAATTGCTACCAATTACTACTACTATCACTACTACAGAAGAATAAGAAATAAAAGCTTCTTTTCTGCGATGGGAACACTAAATCAATTACAATAATGATCATGGAAACAGTCATGGACATGGATTGTATGAGTAGAAATAAGGATAATCGCAATAATAATGGCACAAATATCTGCCCAAGGAACTACTCACTGCGTGCTCGTTCAGGGACTCCCAGGACACAGTGCCCTGGTAGCCAGCCAGTTCATAGACCAACCTCGGGCCATTGGGTTTGATTAGGAGGCCCCAAAAGAAATACCCTCTGGTAAACTAACATAGCTATGGAAATCGCCATATCTCAGAGATAAATCATCTAAAAAAAGGGAATTATTTCCGTAGCTATGTGAGTTTACCAGAAAATAAAGCCATGGGCCATCGATTTTACTAAGAAAGTATGGCCAAAATGGTGATCCTTGGACTTCGCTGATTTTTAGAGATTCCCAGTGGATTGCCCATAAAAATGGGTGGGTTCATCAAGGGGAAGTATTGAAGAAATACTTGAAAAATAACACAAAATACTTCCAATACACAGGAAATAGTTGTCTTAGATAGTTGTCTTAGAAATACTATGACTTTATTTCATAGTTGTCTTAGAAATACTCAGAAAATCTAAGACAACTGTGCAATAGTGAGGTATTGTTTGTAATACTTGGCGGTTTGTTGAGCTCCTTGAGTTATGTGGTGAGTCCATTCCCAAAACTACTAAACGATCGTCCTACGTAACTTCTTAGTGACCAGAATCATAACCCACTTCAACATGGGACAACCAAGTGTGAGTAACCTCCGAGTAATCCATCCATACACCAGTTGCCCATTGCCAGGCAACAGATAGGCCAGTCCCGCCTTTTCTTTCACCTCCTGTTCACTTGCGACGGAGCAATGATCATTGTTCACCTGGCTCCGACTGATGATTTGGCATCTGAAAATGGGTATGCCACCACAGCAATACATCTGCGGAAGGGAAAATGATGAAAAACATTGAATTTGGCGCCCTATGTTCATGTCGGATCCACTTTCATAGAACTATATGTGTTATCACACTGTGTCTTCTTCCAAATCCTTACTGATAGCGCTTTTCTCCAGTGATATTGAATTTATGTGTTTAAATCCAGCGATATATTTTTTGTAAACACAACAAAACACACAACAATAAAAGTAATGTCGCTGGATTTTTTTGTACATCCAATTCATATCCAGTGATATGACTTCTTTGTAAAACAATAGTATACATTCTAGGACATATCTCCAATAAAACTGCAGTTTCTATCCACTTGATATCCAGTCCGTGACAGGAATGTATAGTATCGGATATGTACTGATAATCCAATTGGCATTCAAAAAATAAACATGTTTGTTCTTGGCATCTGCCATCGGTACCTTCTGCCAGCCGTTGCCGGATTTCCAGTAGGCGATGTAGTGGCCACCCTCCAGGTTGCCTCCGTTCTGATGGTTGAAACATCCCCATATAGCCCGTTATAACTAGATGAAAAACACATCATTTAAGTGATATATATATATATATTATATTATATATTATAGTTAGCATTGTGCTCCCCCGTCTTTCTCATCTAACCGCCCACATTATTATACAAGCAAATTCTATGGGGTTAATACCAAAGACAGGGGAGCAACACCTTATAGAAAACAACAACATAAATCATAACAACAAACAACAAAACAAAAAACTCAAACAACATAAGCAATACAATAGACTATAAAAAGGACTATACCATAAACCATAACAACATAAGCATAACAACGAAGAACAAACAAAAACAAAGCAACAAAACAACAAAATCCTAACAACCTACTATTCGAAGGAAGTTTAGAAGTGAAACTTCCGACAATATGGACAGTTGAAAAGCAGAGGTGAGACGAGTCAGAAGAGACAAGATCAGAAGAAAGAAGATGCAGATGCGCGAAAAGATAGGAAAGTCGCGATTCACTATGTTTTTCCAATGATTTGTGGCTCCGGAGGGTCGAAAAGTAGGCTCGCTAAAGCGGCGGGTGCGGAGCCAGCTGGCCAGATGAGAGATGAAAAGTTGCACGCCGTTGTGGCGCGAAGCACATCTCCAAGTCAAAATGGACAAAACACTAGAGGAGCGGACCACTTTTGGAAGTTGAGATGTCGAAAAAGTGCACGCCGTTGTGGCGCGAAGCACATTTCCAAGTCAAAATGTGCAAAGCACACCATTCTCGGACCACTTTTGGAAGTTGAGATGTCGAAAAAGTGCACGCCGTTGTGGCGCGAAGCACATTTCGAAGTCAAAATGTACAAAACACCAGGGGTTCGGACCAGTTTTGGAGGTTGCGATGTCGAAAAAAGTGCACGCCGTTGTGGCGCGAAGCACATTTCGAAGTGAAAATGTAGAAAACACCTCAGTGTCGGACGACTTTTGGAAGTTGCGATGTCGAAAAAGTGCACGCCGTTGTGGCGCGAAGCACATTTCGAAGTCAAAAGTGTAAAAAACTGACGGTCTCGGACCACTTTTGGAGGTTCCGATGTGGAAAAAGTGTCGAAAAAGTGCACGCCGTTGTGGCGCGAAGCACATTTCGAAGTCAAAAGTGTAAAAAAAACTGAGGGTTTTGAGCCTTTTTTGACGTGAAGATGTCGAAAAAGTAGACACTGATTAACTTAACTAACTTGACTAACTTAACTAACTTCACTAACTTAACTACCCTAACTTCGACGACAACAGCAACAGCAACAACAACAGCAACAACAACAACAACAACTACTACTACTACTACTACAACTACTACAACTACAACTACAACTACACAACTACACAACTACACAACAACTAGAACTACAACTACAACAACTACAGCTACAACAACTACAGCTACAACAACAACAACTACTACTACTACTACTACAACTACAACTACAACTACAACTACAACTACACTACACAACAACTACAACTACACAACAACTACAGCTACAACTACAACAACAACTACTACTACTACTACAACAACTACAACTACAACAACTACAACTACAAAACAACTACAGCTACAACTATATGACTGCAACTACACTACACTAATTACATTACACCACAACTACAACTCCACTACGCTACAGCTACAACTACAGTTGCAGTACATCACACTACATCCAGCAGTTGTGGGTGAGGTGACCACTGCAACCATTGCAACCATTCCAGCAAACACAACTCCAACCACCTTTCGGTCAGTGGATTCGCTCTGCCATCCGTGATTCACAACAACCAACGTCTCCTATAGGTTTCCTATTCTGAAACTTCCGCCACCGCCTTGTGCGGTACTACTGGTAACAAAGCCAATAACATAAACCATAACAAGCTCATCATATCAACCCATCTCATCAATCTCATCCGTAAAGATTATATCATATAATCATCATAATTGTATTGAATAATTTTCATCAAAGCATATACAAATACACATCATCTTACCTTATCTATTTCATAGGCGTTATTTCTAGAAATCATAATTGCTAGAAATAGTCCTAGAAAATAATTGCAACATAAATTTAATAGAATTACTTTATCAAATTTATGGAGGTAATCAGCATAATTTTCATAATCATTTATTATGAAGATTGTGGGATTAATTACCACAGTCTCCCCCTATAGGGGAAGCCTCAGCCCCCAGCCAATATACAATCCCACCCCCCAGCATAAATACCAGCATACATACAAACTAGCATATCACAACAGCATCACATCTTTCTCAGTCTCAAATCTCTTTTAATCCGCAATTACCCTGCCCAAACCGCCCTTCATGAACTTGTTGATGACCATGTCTTCTTAACCTCAGCGCGGTGTAAATGGCACAGCAATCCAAACTTTTGGGGCGAAATGGAGTAAAAAGGATTGTGCGCGTTCATACTTGTTGGCGCCAGTCTTCTCCAAGTTTTGGAAGGGTTTGTCTTTGTATCAGGCATGAATGCACTGAATGTCAAGCTTGTGAAGGCTCACTGGCATGAATGCTCGACTGAAACAATGCCTACCTATATACTGTGCATACAGACCTTTTCAATCAAAAAGAATCTGCTCAGAGCACTGCTTTGCAAGTCGCCCTGTTGGCGAAGCAAGCACTGAATGTCAAGCTTGTGAAGGCTCACTGGCATGAATGCTCGACTGAAACAATGCCTACCTATATACTGTGCATACAAACCTTTTCAATCAAAAAGGATCTGCTCAGAGCACTGCTTTGCAAGTCGCCCTGTTGGCGAAGCAGGCACTGAATGTCAAGCTTGTGAAGGCTCACTGGCATGAATGCTCGATTGAAACAATGCCTACCTATATACTGTGCATACAGACCTTTTCAATCAAAAAGGATCTGCTCAGAGCACTGCTTTGCAAGTCGCCCTGTTGGCGAAGCAAGCACTGAATGTCAAGCTTGTGAAGGCTCACTGGCATGAATGCTCGATTGAAACAATGCCTACCTATATACTGTGCATACAGACCTTTTCAACAACATTTGCAAACTGACCGTACACACACGGTCGTGCAACAAGCCCTCAGTCTGAGATTGACTGTCGTGGTCTTATTTTCCGTTAAGTTTTCCCAGCTCACGGTTTGCAAGGCATCCACAGTGTCTGTGCTGTTGGTGTCTGCAGCTCCAGCGCTCAATGCCAGGATGATGAGGCAAGCGAAAAAACGGATTGGCACCATGGAAATTGCCGACACCCCTGAGCTAAAAAGCGTGCCCCAGTGGTTTGAGCAAAAGATGCTGAGAAATGACACCAAATTCCAAGCTCAACCTGAAAGAGCTAATTTCTGTAGCTTTCCAACTGAGAATGTCAAAGATGCTCAAATTGAAACAAATTCTAAGGTCAAGCTCTCCAAGAATATGTGGCTTCAAACCTCCGACTGGCATATTCCCAACAGCTGAGCGCCCCGACAACAGGATGCAGAAAGATTGATGACAAAGCCAAGGCGAGGAAGGGCAAAGGAACATGGAGCAATCCCAGCCAATGACCCAGTCAAACACAAATTCGTGGGGAGAAACAAATGAAGGGCAAAACTCAATTGTCAGGCTTGGGTACCCCATCAAAGGGTATCTCATCAGCCATGGCTGGCCAGAATGAAAAATTATAAATCATATAAAAAAATATGATTGAAATATCAAAAAATATCAAAACATTGAAACAAATTATTAAACATTAAAACAAATTAAAACAAATAAAAACAAATTACTCCGTGCCCCGCACTTTTTTTTCTGTGCTAGGTTCTGCTGTACTTAGTCTTAGGTGGCAAGTCTGAAACAGACTAGAACATTGTTTGCAATCACCCCTGCTTGCTGCACCTCTGCTTCTTTCAGTCTATATTCTACTTTGTTTGACATTGAACCCTGCCAAAATGATGATGGAACTATTAAGATAGAATCTTTGTAATGATGATGCATATTAAATACAAGTTGTTTTAACACTTAATCACATCTGGGGTTGAGGGTTGCTCTGATATTAGGGATTGCTGGCAAGGGCCAATTTTATTACAATTGCAGTTACCCCAGTTGGTGCTTACAAACTGTGAACAATTGTGCACAGGACCTAGTGATTTCTCCACGGTGGTTGACTCCGAAGCAAACTCCACTCTACGTGTGATGGCCCCCAGGAGCACATCCTGGCACACCAAGAGGGGAAGCCCCTCCAGGGTTGCGGAACCAATTACAAAAACAAAAGTATACATAAAAAATTCAAAAAATGCGAAAAATTAGAAAAAAATGAAAAAAATTAGAAAACATTAGGAAAAATTAGAAAAAAAAAGGAAAAAATAGAAAAAAATAGAAAAAAAAATAAAAAAATACGAAAAATTACAAATTTTGGCACCTCCTGCGTCAAATTTTAGTATTCGATTTAGTCTGTGTAGACTAATTTTAGTATTGCTGCAATGTCCTTTTTTTTTGGCAGACTTTATCAGAAAATTTTACAATATATTGAAACATTTTTTGAGGAGAATTGCATCTAAATACAAATAAAAAGTGCCAAATGCTTACAATATAGCTGCGAGTAAATATAGCACATGCTTAAACAAGACAAGTACAGTGCGTCACAACCAATTACTTGATAATAGTGTATGTCAATACATAGTCAATCTTTTGATACTCTTATTACATTGGCCAGAAAGACAGTGCAGTACTATGTCACATCAGAATGTATGAGAAGGGGAGGTCGAGGTGGGGCCACAATGGCTACCAGGGTCACAGCATATGTCACATCATGTTTGCCCCAAAAACAGGTATGAAACATGATTATCATTGAAATTTAATCTAATGAAATCTAATGTTTCAAAATGATTTATAATTTGTTTTAATTTGTTTCCAAGCTGATGAGAACCCCTCTGATGAGACTCCTTGTTCTCACAGAAGAAAAACAAAACCACGAAACCAAAGAGCACATCAAATCAACCAGATCATGGTTGCACCATGGCTTTCTAAAAACACTAAATCTTTAAAAGTTCGTGCCTCATCAACAATCTTGGGTAATCAGTTAATTTGCAATATTTTTGGTTCAACTTTTCTGCAACCTCTTGCACAACATAATAACCTTTTAGCCAGTGGGAAGTTCTTTCTTTCTCTGTAATTGCTTTCTTTCTCATTATCTTTACTTTGTCTCCCACCTCTAATGTTGGGTATATTCTTTCTTTCTTTGCCTTTGATGCTACATTCAGCATTGCTCTGAATTCATTTTTATCTTTCCTTGCCTCTTTTGGTGTCATACCTGTAGCGGAATGCTTCATTTTATCATTGTATGTCAGCATAATTTCTAAATTGTAATCAACCCATAGGATGTTTTCCTTACCCTTCTTTTCATCAGCCTCTACTCTTTTAAAAAGCATATCTTTGTATGTGCGTATAAATCTTTCAGCAAATGCTGGGTGTCCTCTTGTCCTATGTAAGGTTATACCTTCACCTTCCACATAATCCTTAAAGTCTTCACCTGCTATTGCTCTCCCATCATCTGTATAAATCATTTTAGGCTTCTTACCCATTTTCCCTAATGCCTCTTTAGTTGCTTCAAGGACATCCTCACCATTTTTAGTTTTAATTGGAACTACAACGGCATACTTGCTTAAAACATCAATACACACTAACCCTCCTCTGAATTTTTGTTCTTTCTCAAAATCATAATATCCCATAAAAAAAACATATCTATTTGATAAGTATGATTATTTTTTGGTGCTACAAAGGAATTCATCCCTCTGGGCTTTGCTTTTATCTCAACATTTTTTCTAAAGAATTGTTCAACATCCTCTTTCTTGATTGTAGGTTCTTTCTTTTTAGCATCTTCTAATGTGGTCTTTCTTGAACCATAGCCCGCTTTATCAAAATAAATATCACTAATAATCTTCTGTTTATCACTCATTATAGAATAGATGATATAATAAGTATATATTATATCATTTATTCTTGCTCTTGTTGCTTCAGCCAGTCTTGGTGCTTTTTTGTCTTGATGTGGTGCGACCTATTTTGAAGTTGAAAAGAACTACCACAATCACAATCAACTATTGACATCAACTTGTCTCTGTTTTTATGATAGTTGTTTCTTCCTCTTTCATTGGCATTGTCTTTATTTTTGATATGCCATTCTTTGTTCCACTTGGCGCACTTTTCTTTGTTGTCTTTGTAATATTCTTGCGGTGTTCTTCCTGCCACTTCTTTATTGACACAAGCATTGTTTTTGATGTAATGGCCTTCTCTTTGTAATAGTTCAATCTTGGATTGGGTCGGGAACAGT
Organism: Cladocopium goreaui; assembly: GCA_947184155.2. Lineage (NCBI taxonomy): Eukaryota > Dinophyceae > Suessiales > Symbiodiniaceae > Cladocopium > Cladocopium goreaui. The sequence goes on from CAMXCT020006534.1 coordinate 391,877, forward strand.
TCTACCAGTTCTATTTTACAGTTTTCTACTCCGAATTCATCAAATAACTGACAAATTGAATGTTTATATGAACACTTGCCGTCTAAAAAGGTTTTATAGACACCTTTATGTCTCCAAAATTTTTTGCTCAATTCTTCACAAGTGCTTCCGTAGTAGCACTTTGTGTAAGCAACATCTGTAATTAAATATATTTTTCCTTTTTCATACTTATTGTTCTCCATATATCCTAAACATACCATCTCTTTAAAACCATTTTACATTGATATTTTATTTGAAAAAGCGCAATTACATTGAACACACAGTGGAATACAGTTGCTTTTATAATGTGCCAGTTCATTATTTAATCTTTGGCAACTAATATTTGATGAAACCTTGCCATCTTCAAAATCAATAACCAATGGTTCATTACAATTTTCACACTGGGTATTCATCATATCCATCAGGAAATCCACATCAACATACTCATCATCATCTATGGGTCTGTTGCTTTTCTTATCTTGCTCAATATAGTTCATTACTTTATTTCTAAAATAAGTTTCTACCCTTAACTTGCTCATATCATTTTCATCAGCATCATATTTATAAAACTTAACTCTATTCAAATCAGTGCTTCTTGTGATAGAAGTCCAATACCAGTTCTTACAGCAATACCACTTACTCCAATCATATATCACAATGTCATCATCCACTGAACAACCCTGTTTTGAATGTGTCGTGTAGCAGTAAGCATATATAAAATGTTTTCTCAATACTTTCAGTTCTATATTTTGCTTCTCATTAGTTGCCACAATTTGTAAAACAACAATATCGCCAACGATATTTGAAACCCTAAATTTGAAATTCACATTAAATTGTGTGCCTTTATTCTTAATATACTTCCGGCATATTACATATTCACCAATCAAATATCCATCTTCTATGCCTTTCATCTTTCTCATTTTGCTACTCACCTCCCTACAAGTCTTGTTTGTATAAGCAATGTTGTTTTCGCATATCTCATTGCCCTCACTCCATCCAAAATATTTTTCAATAATATTAAGTATAGGTTCATTGTTAAAAATCAATCTCTTAATATCATAAAGTTTCTTTCTGTCTTCTTCAGTCTTCAACCTCTTACATTCATAAAGCATAATATTATTTTCAAAAATCAAGTCTATACAATGGCCGGCATACTTCCCAAAAGACACAACATTGCTTACCCTCTCTGGGTTTTTTAATTGTTTTGTGTCCCCTGTTGCTAATATAATCTTATCAGGATTGCTTTTACAAAAGTTCCAGATGAGAGCCCACTTGCTTACATTGTGAAAGTATATCTCATCAAACACTATGACATCAACATCAGAATAATCAAACTTCTCAAGCCTCTCATCACCATAAGATATTCCAAAAAACTTGTTTATTGTCATTGCTTCTGCTCCACACTCTTGTTTCAAATTAACCCAGCTTTGCAACCCAACAGCATACCTGAATCTTCCACCTACGTCTTTTTTCAGACCCTGTGCCAAAATCCTGTTTTTTCAGCACCCAGAAAACTTTTCAGGACCTACTCTCAAATTCAGGACCTGGCCATTTTGGGGTATCAATGGTAATGGCAATCATTGGGTGCAAACATGTGAAACCAACATTTGGGGGATATTCAAGCCATTGGCATTGATCCACGCAAATAAAAGCACTCCCAGCCCAAACTCATGGCAAGGCAGGATCAGAATATAGTATATTCCAGAAAGTATGTCAGAATAGATGCCAGATAGGATGCCAGAAAGAATGTCAAATAGAATCTCAGAAAAGAATGTAAGATAGTATGTCAGAACATATATGCCACATATACGTCCAGATGATATGTCAGAAACTATGTCAGAATAGTGTGTCAGGGTGGGGATCACTCTTAGTAAGGTAATTTTGAAAATATATTTCAGGTTCGGAATTTTCAAACTGTTGTCCTTCAGGCACCGAAGCTCCCGTTGAAGTTCAGCATCGCCCCATGTCAACTGGTCCAGTCCCACTTCCATTTCAACAAGTCCAACTTCATCGATTAGGGTGTTGGTTGAATGGACTTGGGACTCTAGCTGGCACGGCATCCCTTGTAACCCTGTAGACACTGTAGTGGGCAAAAAGATTGTAACACACAGAATCAGCATCATTTTGATCAGGCATTCTTTTTGCTAATCCTTTCTCCCTATTACGAAAAATACCCCCAAATGACAAAAACTAGGTGCGATTTCCAATTTTGGGAAATGTCAAATTGGTTAATCTCCCCTTGAGGAAACAATTTTAAAAATGAAGGTACCATGTGATGGTTTCACCCCCAAAGAATAAAAAACTAGTCAACACCGGGGTGTCTTTTATTGGGGTCCGTCCTTTAAGATCGTCAATTTCAGTTTTTTTAATTCAGGTGTTGGTGTTTTATTTGATACTAGGCGAAAGCTTCGAAATCCTATTCTTGGCAGTATTCTATTTAAAGATTATTTTCATGGATTTTGAAATTAGAAACAAAAAACGGTTTAATCCCTTCCCCCTGTTGCTAAACAGTCGCCCCTTCACACACCCACCCAAATAACAAACACCTGGAGGAGTTTTTAGTATTGGGGGGTCTTTAGTATTAGGGTACGAAGCTTCCCCCTAATACTGATAAAAAACACACATATATATATATACACATATTTCTATTTCAAAATCGATCAGATTTCTTTCTTTTTAAATCCAATTAAAATATGGCAAACAAGTGGATTCCGAAGCTTAATATCAAATAAAAACCCCCAACATAAAAAATTATGTATGTTTTTCTATTTCGAAATCGATTAGATTTCCTTCTAAAAATTTAAATAAAATATGGCCAAAAAATTGGATGTCGAAGCTTTTCCCTATATTAAACCCTAATATCATTTTTTTCCTGTTTCAAAATCGATTAGATGTCCTTTTGAAATCTAATGAAAAATTACTTTACTTCGTGTGATCCCCACCATGACATTTATACATTTTGTTACTGGCAAATCTTCTGGCATTCTATCTGACATATTTTCTGGCATTCGATCTGGCATTCTATCTGGCATATCTTCTGTGGCATTCTACCTGGCATATCTTCTGGCAGATGTTCTGGCATATCTTCTGGCAGATGTTCTGGCATATCTTCTGGCATATCTTCTGGCATATGTTCTGGCATATCTTCTGGCATTCCATCTGGCATTCTATCTGGCATATCTTCTGGCATATTATCTGGCAAATCTTCTGGCATTCCATCTGGCATTCTATCTAGCATATCTTCTGGCATATTATCTGGCAAATCTGCTGGCATTCTATCTGGCAAACATTCTGGCACTTTATCTGGCATATCTTCTGGCATTCTAGCTGACAGTCTATCTGGCATTCTATCTGGCATACCTTCTGGCATTCTATCTGGCATATCTTCTAACATTCTATCTGGCATATCTTCTGGCACTCTATGTGGCATATCTTTTGGCGTGGATACTCGCGGTTGAGGTCCGGTAGGGAACACTGGGCGTGGATGGTCGTGGTTGAGGTCCGGCAGGGAACACTGGGCGGGGATACTCGCGGTTGAGGTCCGGCAGGGAACACTGGGCGTGGATGGTCGTGGTTGAGGTCCGGCAGGGAACACTGGGCGTGGATGGTCGTGGTTGAGGTCCGGCAGGGAACACTGGGCGGGGATGGTCGTGGTTGAGGTCCGGCAGGGAACACTGGGCGTGGATGGTCGTGGTTGAGGTCCGACAGAGAACACTGTGCGTCGAGGGTCGCGGTTGAGCAGGAGGAGGAGGAGAGGAGGAGAGGAGAGGAGAGGAGAGGAGGAGAGGAGAGGAGGAGGAGGAGGAGGACGAGGCAGGAGGAGGCAACTGACATAAAATCTAACAACCCTCACCTGGCAGGTGGGGAAAAAACAAAAATTGATTTTGAAGCTTTCCCCTAATATCAAATTTAAATCCAATTATTAAAATATGTTCAAAAATTGGATTTCGATGCTTCCCCCAATCTTGCATGAAAAAATCCAATATAAAAAACTAAATTTGTTCTATTTCAGAATCGATTAGATTTCCTTGTAAATTCAAATTAAGATATTGCCAGAAATTGGATTTCGAAGCTTTCCCCTCATATTAAACCCTCATATCAAAGACTATTTTTTCTATATCAAAATTCATTAGATTTCCTTTTGAAATCTAATTAGAATATGGTCAAAAATTGGATTTTGAAGTTTTCCCCTAATATTACATTAAAAACCCTAATATAAAATATTATTTTTTCTTTTTTGAAATCGATTCGATTTCCTTTTAAATTGTAGTAACAAAAATAAAAACAAAAACCGGATTTCGAAATGTTTCCTCTAATATTAAATTACCAGCCCTAATATATTTAAAAAAAAAAACTGTTTCAAAATCGATTAGTTTTCTGTTTAACATATAATTAAGATATTGCTAAAAATTGGATTTCGAAGTTTTCCCCTAAGATTAAATTAAAAACACTAATAAAAAAAAACTATGTTTTTTCGATTTCAAGAATCGATTAGATTTCCTTTTGACATCCAGCAAAAATATTGCCAGGAAATGCCAAAAAGTGGATTTCGAAGTTTTCCCCCAATATTATATAAACGTTGTAATATAAAATACTTATTTTTTCGACCTTAAAAGACCCTAGTTTAAAAAATCACCGGGGCTGACTAGTTTTTATTTTTTGGTGGTGAAATCCTGAAATGGGACCTTCATGTTTAATTTGTTTTTGAAAAGGTATCAATTAAAAGTCAAACTGGCCAGCCTGAAATTTCCCAAAATTTAACGCGGACCCTAGTAAAAGGAATCAATGTAATATTTTAGTATTTAGGGTACGTTTAGTAAAAGGAGGTGGGGATTAGTAAGGTTTTCAATTTAATATAAGGGGAAGCTTCGAAATCCAATTTGGCAAGATTTGAGTTAGATTTTGAATAGGAATTCAATCGGTTTTGAAATATAAAGTTCATTTTTTAAAACGAATGTTTTCAATTTAATGTCAGGGGGAAGCTTCGGAATCCAATTTTGGCAATATTTTAGTTAGATGTTATTTAAAAAATGTTTTCCAATTTAGTTTTTTTAACCAAGGGGGAAGTTTCGCACCCTCATACTAAATACCCACTAAATACAAAAAACTATTCCGTGTGTTCATTATTGGGTGGGGAGGGGCAGACGGTTTATTATGACGCAGGGATTGGTCAGGCATCACTTGCTGGAATTATTGGATTCTTTTGGGATGATTGGTATGATGTTTAGTCGGGCATGGTTCCCTTCAGTCATGCACGATGTTTGCAAAAATCCTATTTAGGCACGACCCCAAAATCCCAGCCCGGCAAATTCCGGCCCGGGCCCGGCAAATTCCGGCCCGCGCCCTGCAAATTCCGGCCCTGCGTTTTTCCAAAATCAGGCAAAACCAGTAAATCAGGTATTAAGTCAGGTGCAGTTACCTTTTAAGTCAGTAAAGCTAGTCAGGCATGGTTCCAGTGGGTACCTTTTAATTGTGAAGGCTAGTCAGGCATGGTTCCCTTAATTCAGGGGCATGGGTACCTTTTAATTATGAAGGCTAGTCAGGCATGGGTTCTGTTAAGTCAGGCGTGGGTGGGTACCTCTTAATTATGAAGGCTAGTCAGACATGGTTCCCTTAAGTCGGGTGTGGTTACGCTTTCAGTCATGAAGGCGAGTCAGGCATGGGTACCTTTTAAGTGATGAAATCTGAATCAGGCGGAGCTCCTATTCTAAATGTGTTAAATCCAATTGTTCAGTGTGGAAAATCGATTTTTTGGCTGGTCTACGGGCAAACCCTGTGTCTTCCAATACCATAGCGTGCTGATGTCGCTTGCCTGCATAATAGTTAAGGCCAAAGCTTAGGTCATCAGTGTGATCCTGAAATGGCGCCACGAGCAAGAAGATGACATGTGTAAAATGGGCCCTGGATTAACAAAGGCTGACTAATGAATTTGGAGGATGCCACTAAAGTATGACATGTAATCACTTTTGAGGAGCACTCTATGGCACGCAGCGCGCGCAGCCTGCTTTACGGTTTAGCGTTTGAAAGTTTTATTTAGGCTTTGTCTCTATGGCACGCAGCGTTTGAAAGTTTAACCGTTTACCTCTATGGCAGGCTGTGCGCGCAGTACGCGTTACGGTTTAAAGTTTGAAAGTTTTAGGGTTTATGTGTCTGGCACGCAGTGCGCGCAGCGCGCATTAGGGTTTAGGGTTTGGAAGTTTTATAGTTTATTTTATTGCATGCAGCGTGCACGGTTGCAGGGTTCCAAGGTTCCAGGGTTCCAAGGTTGCAGGGCTCCAGAATCCTTGAGGGTTCCAGGGTGCCAAGGTTCCAAGGTTTCAGGGTTCCACGGTCGCAGGGTTCCAAGGTTCCAGGGTTTCAGGGTTCCAGGGTTCCGGGGTTCCAGGGTTCCAGGGTTCCAGGGTTCCGGGGTTCCAAGGTTTCAGGGTTCCAGGGTTCCAGGGTACCAGGGTCCCACGGTTTCAGGGTTCCAGGTTTCCAGGGTTCCAAGGGTTCCAGGGTTCCAAGGGTTCCAAGGGTTCCAAGGGTTCCAGGGTTTCAGGGTCCCAGCAGGGTGCCAGGTGTGCAGGGTTGCAGGGTTCCAAGGTTCCAGGGTTCCAAGGTTGCAGGGTTCCAGAATCCTTGAGGGTTCCAGGGTGCCAAGGTTCCAAGGTTTCAGGGTTCCACGGTCGCAGGGTTCCAAGGTTCCAGGGTTTCAGGGTTCCAGGGTTCCGGGGTTCCAGGGTTCTGGGGTTCCAGGGTTCCAGGGTTCCAGGGTTCCAGGGTTCCAGGGTCCAGGGTTCCAGGGTTTCAGGGTTCCAGGATCCCAGCAGGGTTCCAGGTTGCAGGGTCCAGGGTTCCAAGGTTGCAGGGTTCCAGAATCCTTGAGGGTTCCAGGGTGCCAAGGTTCCAAGGTTTCAGGGTTCCACGGTCGCAGGGTTCCAAGGTTCCAGGGTTTCAGGGTTCCAGGGTTCCGGGGTTCCAGGGTTCTGGGGTTCCAGGGTTCCGGGGTTCCAAGGTTCCAGGGTTCCAGGGTTCCAGGGTTCCAGGGTTCCAGATTTTCCAGGATTCCAAAGTTCCAGGGTTCCAGGGTTCCAGGGTTCCAGGGTTCCAGGGTCCATTCCGGATTTTGAAGGCTGCAAGTCCCCGCAAGCCAGCCCCAGCCCTAGAGATTGAAACCCAACAGGCCCTGCTGTTGGGAATTATTAGTAGGCACAACAAACAAGACTTTATAATTTCTCTCCTGTAAATGCTGACATATAAAACTCTTACCTGTTCCCGGCACATCACCTCTAATCATCAACCTCTTATTAGTCATAATATGCTCATCTATGATTTCATCAGTGTTCCATTCATCCTTGACATCACCTGTTTTATTTTGATATTCAGTTATACCACATAAGATGCTAGGTTGTTTGCTAAATGCCTTGCTGGGAAAATTGAATTTATCAGACCATCTCCAGTCTCCAATCTCACTACCAAATTTTAACACTCCCTTTGCTTTACACAGATTACATTTATCAATCGCAAAGGCATCAGTTTTTACTGAATACACCATTACATCATCCCTCATAAGTGCTTCATAAGCCTCATTCATATCAAAGTTATGATGTTGTAAAATCAGTTCTTTGATAAACCTATATCCATTCATTAAAGTTTTTGTGTCAGATATGTTAAGCACATAATGCTTACACTCATCCACAATTTTAGCAAGTTCTTTCTCATCATTTTCAGGCTCAATGACATTGCCTTTATCATCAAATTCAATCAAGCAATCCTCATCATCATCATCATCATACACTTCACCATCCCATTTAGTTTCAGTAATAATATTTGTATCACCACCGTATTTTTCTTGATAGTAAAAGGCATCAACCATTTTTGAAAACACAACTGATTTTTTAGCAGTGTTAGTTTGCTTTTCCAATAAGCCGATGTTGATACAAGCAATCATTTTCTTTTTCATTTCGTCCTTCTCTTCATCCTCATCCAGTTTCAATTCCCAAAGTTCATTAATTAGTTTTTTGTAATTAACTTTGTATGTATTAGATGGAACTTTGTAATAGATGATTTCAACCATATCAGCATATTTTTCAAAAACTTACCGTAAATCAAGTTATAAGTCCTATTGAAATATAGATTTCTCCTTTTGCTTTTAACAAGATATAATGTTAAAGCATTTATCTTGTTAAAATCATTCTTTGAATAATCATACTTCCTCCAAATATCAAATTCAGAAAAGACAGGCACTTCAAAAACATCCATTGTAGATTTAGTGCAGGCTTTCCTCCTATCTAATTCAATGTGTGCATTCTTTCCTTCAATGATGCTTTCAAAATATCCACTGGGAGCTATGCTATGTGCCATTGAAAATATTTTCAAGTCATCCTTATGATAATATGACTTGTGATTAGGATTGAACATACCCTTATTGAAATTAAAAAATGCTTCATTGACTACATTAAACATTTCAGCACTTTTACTATCAATACAAGTATCAACAGCACAGTCTATCAAACTCTGGCTTCTGATGTTCAAAATTAATCCGTTAAATTTCACTTTGAGTGATGATACATTACCACCTGCTCCCATTATGATTTTAGGCTCATACTTTGCCCTCTTAAACTCACAAAAAGTTGTATTCAAGTTTTTGCCACTAACTAAATTCACTTCTTCTTCTTCTTCTTCTTCTTCTTCTTCTTCTTCTTCACCCTCATTCTCTTTAACTATACCCATTATGTCATCAATGCCATTGAAAAAATCATACTTAACAGGCTTCTCTTTGCTATTTAAATGAAAGTCAGTAGAAGCACTTAGTTTCATATCTTCCTCTAATTCCCTTTGTGCTATGCTCTTGATGTTGTCATTCATTGTGTAAATGTGGTTGCCCTTAGTCAATCAAAACAAAACATTAACATTTTTGTTCTTCTTATCAGGGTCAAATGTATAAATCTTTTGCCCGATACAGTTATATAATCTCACTGTCAGTTTAAACTCTTCAAACACCAGTTCCATATCTTCAACTGATGCCCCATTCTCCTTAAACTCTTCTTCATTTAAATCTCATTAGTTTCAAAATTTTATCTCTTGTCATCCTTTTGCTTTCCCATTTGTTACTACTCATCAGTGTCTCTTCATAGTGGTCTATCAGTGTGTTAATCCAACACTCCCCGTCGGTGTGTTTCTTATTTTTGATGGCATTAATCAAATTATCACTACCAACATCCATTTCAGTATTAATGGTGTAGTGATACATTCCTATCTCATTGCCATCCTTCAGTTTCTTTTTTGTTTCATCATCATTACCTCCTGTGTTTGATACATCAGTAATGTCTAAAATCTTGATGGCACTTGTGTAGTCTTCAAGATTGGTATTGTTCTTCAGGTCTGGGTGTTTTAAAATCAATCTCTTGAATAGTTTGTCAAACAAGGCTGTGTCGTGTATCACTTCAAACTCTTTGTATCTACCTTTTGGTGTCTCTTCTTTTGGGCAGTGTAGCATCTATTCCTGTCTCCCTTATCCAAGCCTCCCTTGTGTTCAGTTCATCAAATTGTTTTCTTGTAATTTTGTTTGGGTTGTCCTTCTTCAGTCTTAACCTATCTTTCAGTCTTTCCATCCATAAATCAAACTTATCTCTGACCACACACTTATCCACCAGTGTTTCATTCAGTTTATCCTCATCTCTTACATTCTTCAAGCTCATCTGTATAGGTTGCTCCATACGAAGTAAATTGTGCCAGTCTCCTTGGTTGTCTTTAAATCCTCTCTGTCCTCCTGCTTTATGCCCATTATCAAAACCGTAAAGTTGAAATCTTACAACATAGTCCTTCTTGTTTCTGTTTGTTGCCATTCTCTCATTCAGTGGTGCTCTGCCTTCAATCTGTTCAAACTTTTTGCCAAATCTTTTTGTAGCAAAAGTTGCTGTTCTTTTGCTGTCGCTCATCAGGCTGTTGATGATTTTTTTGCAGTTTCATATTGTGAAATCTTCCTATCCCTATAAAATTCCACCACCTTATCTACTCTATATTTAACATCTTCTTTAGCACCTCTGGTTAATTTTTGTAGTATGCTTATATTATTGATTACACTTTTTGATGGCATTATAATATATTTATATTATATTATAATAACATCTCCTTAAGTAGTTTAAGACATTTTATGTTTTTACCTTATTTATTCTGGTTTATCTTCAGTGTCTCCATTATTAAAACTTTCTCTCAACTTAATACACCTGCTGGATTGCTGGTGTCTCTTGAACTTTTCTTTCGTGATGCTACATCCACAAAGGGGACATTCAACCTTGACACTCAAGAATTTCTTATAGTATTCCCTGTGGTAATATCTGCTGTATTTTTTCAAGTCCGTTTTTTTGTCAATATCCAGCTGTATTAGAGGCTCAATGATTACATATCCGTTTTCATCAATTTCTCTATTTTTGACACTCATTACTATGATTTATATAAGAATATCTCTTTAAGTAAATTAAGACACTATTAGTGTGCTTTGAAAATCATTTTATGATTTAAAAAAAAAACAATAACCTACGGTTATTGGCTTTTATACATATCCTTCAATTTCTGCCACAAATGTAGCTGATAAACCTCCCTCATTTGTTTCAGCATTTGCTTCTTCTTACTATCATTACCTTTTGAAGCAAACCAAGTCTTATAAGCACTGTCAAACTGTTCATACTGTTCTTTTGTAATCATATCTTTGTTTTTAGCATTTACAAATTCTTCTCTTAATCTTTGAACCCCTATCGTTGATGCTCCTACCGGTTTTTGTATTGTCTTTCTCTTGCCACTATCTTTAGGTTCATCTATGTCATCATCTGCCTCCGCTCCTCCTATTTCTAACTCTGTCTTTTTCTTGTTTCTTTTCTTTCTAATTTTAGGCTCTTCTTCTGGACTGTTTCCATCTCTTTTTTCAGCATTCATTCTTTCAGTTCCTTCTCTGAAATGTTTGGGTCTTCCGGCTTTACCTCTTGGTTCTATTGTTGTTTCAGGAGATGCTCTTTTAGAACTGCTACTTACATCCATAACTTCTACAACGGGTAAGGCTGAACTGCTTGATGCCTTTGCTTTGGGCTTGGCTTTAGGTTTTGCCGAGGCTGGGGGCATAACTTCATCATCAGTTGCTATGTTGAAACTTTCAGGTTTTATAGGAGCAAAACTTCTTGGGGGATTGATGTGATGTATCTGTTCAGGTATTGTCGGTTTGTTCTGTTTGAAGACTTAACCCCTGTGGTTCATTGCTGTTTCTTCTCTTCTTTTCGTTGCTCTGTCTCCTCTTTGTGTGATTTCAGCATTCAATTGAGATGCTTGATGTGTGTTTGATGATGGCACAGTTGGGGTTGTTTGCGTTGTTAGTTCTTCATCTACATTCATTGGTTGAGTTGGTTGTGCTATTACCGGAGATGTTGTGGGTAGTTGTTGTAGTCTTTCAGTGTGATATGTTCTACCTGTTGTTCTTACATTTTGCCTTAATAGTAGTTCTGACATTTGCCTCAATAATAATCTGCCTTGTTCTTCTTTCAGTTATTCCATAGCATCACTGCCGTCAAAATAACTTCCTTCAGGGCTGTTTTTGAAAAATGTTGCTGACCTATCTGGTAATTTCCCAGTGATTTTTTCATTGCTCTCATCAATAATTCCTATTATTTCTTCATAGGTGGGGCGTCGCTTCAATCCATAAATACTATATTTATCAATTTTTTGCCATTATAATTATAATATAAAATATTTTATATAAAATGTTTTATATATATCAAGTAAAACTTAAATTTCTAAATTGATTTATTTGATGCTGTAAGTGCTCTAATGAGTTGTGGTTAAGATTGTCTCTTTGTATTTCATTATTAATTCTGTCTATTTGATTTCTGTCATTTACCCTTTTATTTGCTTCAATTATATCATTCCTATAAGATAATAGTTTGTCTCTGCTTTCTCGTCTATCCAGTTGGTCTTTTAACCATTTAAGATAAGCACTGTCATAGTGTTTGAATATACCATAGTTATTTCCATTTGCTGGTTTGCTCATTTGTTTTCTGTAGTTCAGTGTTGTTTGTTTCTTCCTGTGTGCTTGAAACATTTTCTATATTAATATTATTTAGATAATCTTGATGGAATGTTGATTTTAAATGTCTTGACCTTTGACATCTTTGGTAATCCTTCCCACATTCACACTTAATCATTTCTTTATTCCTTGCTTGTATCTTTTCTTTATTTTCCTCTCTGTATTTTTTTACTTGTTCTAAAAACCTTCCTCTATTCTCTTGATAGTATTGCTGATGCTTTTTGCTTATCTTTTCTTTGTTATTATGGTGGTATTTTCTTTTCTTCTTCAATAGTTCTTCTTTGTTCTTTTCTCTGTATTCTTTTCTTTGTGCTTGTATTTCTTCTTTATGTTCTTGATGATATTTTTGTTGGTATGCTTTGATTTCTTCTTTGTTTTTTTCTTGTCTTTTTTCTCATATTCTTGTAAATAGTCTTTATTATCCGCCCTCCATTCTTTTTCTGTTCTGGTTGGTATTTGTTTATTCAGAGTTGGTTGTCTTTCTTTGATGTAATGCCTTTCTCTCTTTCTTAATTCTTCAAGAATATTACAAGGGCATTTTTCAATTTCTTCAATGTAAAAGTGCTCAATCCCCAATTCAATCATCTTCACATACAGTTTTCTATTTTTCTATTGAACTTGTGATGCACAGCCACACACCACAAGTTAACACAGGCACCCAAGCACTACTTTTCCTCAGTGCTTGAGCCAAAAGTCGGATTGATCCAAAATGAGGTGAACCGATTGGTAAGACTCATAGTAACCCATGTCAACCAAGTGGAGTACAATAGTATGTACAAAGGGGTCACATTATGTGGAATCCTTCAACTCCCCCCTCGAGGCTTGGTGACGGGTAAACTATGGCCCTATATACGATTCCAGGTCGGTGCCACACAGGCACACGACAATTGCGAGCTACATGAGCTACGTCTTGTAATTCAGGCTAAGCTGTTGCAGAGTCATCGTCCATTCAATCGGCGGAACAATCTTGGTGAAGCCATTTGCCTTTTGCTCCAAGGTCGTACAGTGATCTGCGGATATAGTTTCATCCTCCAACGCTTCGGACACCGACGCCACGTTCACTTTGTGCACCCTACCGGTGTGGCGTAGTCGTGCCGAGTACCCAGCCTTTAGCACTTGCAGTACTGCGCTGTTATCTTGATAAAACTGAATGTAAAAAGGCTTGCAAGTTATAGACTTCCCCAAAAAGTCCATTGGCAATTGCTATCAGTTCCGACTCCGTAGTTGAGCGTGCCACGCTTGACTGCTTCTTACTTTGCCAAAACAATGGAAACGAATGGCCATCGCCTGTTATCTCAATCCATAATCCAGATGTGCTCTTGACACTGTGGAGACAGCCGGCGAAGTCTGCATCGGTGTAGACATCGAGACGAACCCCTCCTTTGTGAGACACTGAGCCGGTTAAAACGACTTCTGTGGATGAATTGAGATACGATACACAGCGATGTAGTTGACGATCCTCGAATCTAGTCCAAGCTGTAACCCTGCCAGCTAACCTTGTCACAATAAATGACAAGTCAGGTCTGGTTAACCTCGATAACCACAACAGACGCATCAAGATGCGGGATGCATCTTTGTCGAGTTCACCAGATTGCGTGAGATCCTCTTCTGTGAGAGAGCTCTCTGGGATGTGCGGTGTAGGAACACTTCGAAACCGCTTTTTGTCAAACCCAGTTATTTCGCAATAGGTGTCGACAATGCTTTCTGCATAGGACCTCATATCAAGTTCACATTTTGTATGATCATTCTCAACCTTAATGTAATGTTTTCGACCAAGAATGAGTGTGCCCCCTTGGCCAAGGATGTACTGCTCAGGCTCTAGCTTTACTGATTCACGCAGCTTATTCCAGAAGTCTGAATGACATCTTTGATCACCACATAAAGTAGGATCATCTACGTAAACATTGAGAAGTAAGGTTACCGTTTGATTACCGATTTTCCATGGTATTAGGTAATTTGATGGGTACATGGGCATTTCTTCTGCTCCAAGAGCTCTAAGTCGACGGTCTAAATGATCTTGCCACCAGCGGCCTGCCTTTGGATGGCCGTAGAGAGATTTCTTCAGACGCACTGCCAACCTAGTTCCTGGATCGAATCTGGTGTGCCATTCATCGAGCCATAACTCGACAGGAATGATGACATATGTCAAGTCACTGTCATCAAGTTCCGACTGCAGGAATGCTTGTATAGCATCTGAACATGATGCTGCATGGCCCTTCCTACAAGCATACAAATAGCTGCATTTAATGCTATCAATGATGTCGGCGTTGTTGCCGTTTGATCAAATAATAGCAGGTTGTTATCTTGATCCCTCACCTGATCGCCTCTGTACACAATGCGACCTTTCCATTTCCACTGAGAAGGCTCCAGTTCATGGTGCTTGATGCCCACCAAAGTGAGCAGTTCGGCCACCTTGATGTGTGCACCAGCTGAACGCGCCCAATTTCGGATTTGGTAAAGGGGAGCTACTGTGTCATCATCCCAGGTAAGATTAGATCTTAACCCTACAGCTTCTTGTTTTAACGCCTCTAAGGCTCTTGGGTCATTGGACCATTCTTTCTTGGTTAGGGATTTAGTTACACCTGCCAACTGAGGAACATGCTTATACCAGGCTTGTGGGTACCATGATTCCAAGACCATATCAGCAAAAGCTGGTGTGTAGTAAGCCGTGTGACTGGCATTACCGCCCATTGACTCACCATGGTCATGTGTGCCATCGCAACGGTGCTGGTTCAAAAACTGTAGCAAGCGCAAATCATTGGTACTAATGCACCAAGGCTTACGAAGAAGTTTGCCTTCTTTTCCTCTAAGGCCGAATGCACAACCCTCACAGTAGGCTCTTTTGAAACCTAGACGCCGCTCAAACTCTAACCATTCAGGCAACTCCCAGATACCGGATTCCTGAGGATGCTCAAAGGCTACACGTCCTGAGTTCTGAAGGCATGCTTCTGCAAACTGAAGGGCATACCCTAACATGCGTCTGGTTTCTTGTTGGCCTTCTTTGAGTTTCTTCTTGAACCTTTTCCCATATTGGGCTTCATTGAGTCTCTGAATTGGCGAATAGTACACACAAGGCAAGGATATCCAAACATCTGCACCTGGTGTGCTCTGCAATTGCATGGTGGCCTGTGCAACATGATCCGGATTGGACAAGTCCAACACCCCCCTGGTTAGACGAGCGCAGCGAATACCAATGTTTGCTGATCTCTCTCCAAGGATGGATGTGTCGCTACAAGCATACTCATACAACATGCCACGACCACTCAATGATGTTGTTCGTCTTTTCATGTTTCTTGATCTATTTGTTTCAACAAACGATTCATCAAGGACAAAGGCTACTTTTCCTACAGCAGCTGGTTCTGCTTCAGGTGGAATACCAGCACTGAAAGGAAGATCTGCAGTTTCAACCCCAACAAACTCATCTGTCTCTTGTTCTGGAACCAATGGATGCTCCGCAACTGGTTCAACTGTCTCACCTGCTGGTGTGGGAGCAGCTGGCTCAACTGCCGGCGTAGGAGCCGATGGAGTACCTGGCGTCTTTGTTCCTGATGTCACGCGATCTGCACGAACAAGAGCATTGAAGCGTGCACGGCATGCTGGTGCGTGCACACTATGTTCAGAACTAAACGCACAAGCTTTACATCCAACAGTGGGTCCATACTTTATAATTCGATCAAGAGTGATATATTCATTTCTTTTACCTCTATTTTCTGGGGTGATGCTTGAAAATGGAATGTCCAATGGCAGTATCTCTTCGTGCTGCACTTCACCAAAGGTTGCCAAAGCTTGATCTGCTGCGAATTTGATGGGCAGCTTTGCTGGCCCGTCCTCGACATACAGCTCTTCAGCAGGTATGGCAATGCTGTTTGCATAACCAGGTTCTCTACCTTTCACTTTGGCATAATCCAAAACAAGATACACTCCTAGATGACTTTTGGGACCATCACCGTATCTCCAGCCGACAAACAACCCCGGACGAGTGGATGCATCAAATTTCCCCCTTTGTGATGGATCAACTCTATAATGCACCAATTGTCCAAGTAACAAAGACCTACCTTCAAACTCTTTACCAACAGCTAACATGTGTCTTGTCTGTTCACGACCTGATGCAACATGTTTGGCTGAGATCATAGTGGCAGCAAACTCGACGCTATGTTGCCAAAGACCCTCAATGGTGTCGAACCCTGCTTGAAGGTGGCAGGCCCTGGTCACTTCCTCCAGTGTCCGGATGTCACGTTCCAACACACTATTATGGGGATGTCTGTTTTCAAGAGTGCCCTCGAACACAAAACCCAATTGGGATGTTGCAAGGCGAACCTCTCTGGCTTGATCACTTTTGACCATGATACAGGGCTTACTATAAGCTGGTCCTAGAAAACTCAAAAGGTTCCTAACTACCGTTGGGGTATCCCTTTTGGTGATTGGGTAAGCACGAATCCATCCTGAATGTTCATCACGAATTACCTGCACTGCATTCTCTTTGCCTGATGCAAGCTTCTGGACAATGATGAAATCCGTGGCTATACGCTCCCCGAATGCGGTAGTTGGCTCTAACTCACCTCTTTCTTTGAGTGGGTCACGCCGAACTCTTTGAGTTCTTTTCTTATACATTCTACTTCGATTGCAAATTGGGCATGCTGGATTCTTTGGAAAATGGCATAGAAGGTGTTCGGGGGATTGGGACTCCCTTACTAGCCTTTGCATTCTGCTCAAGGGCTCTTCACCTGCATCTTCTGAATCGGCATCACTGGCTACGGCAAGTTCATGCTCACCTGCAGCAAGAGCGTGCGGAACAGAAACAGAAACAGATTGCATGGCCCTAGAACTATCCTCCGAAATTTGAATACTCTCTTTGAAGATGGGGACATTTTCTTCAACACGGTCAGCGACGAGTTTATTCCCTTTACATCTAATTCGAAGGCTTTCACCACTTTCTGCAAAGTATGGCATTTCACCTGGCATCCAGACAAACGGGCGACCACTGGAAACTATATCACCCAAGCTCCTCGCAATGGGACAGCTATCCAAGATCCTATGCTCGTATGCACCAAATTTGCCACCATGAAAATTAAAACACTCTGTGCTATTTGTCACTCCATTGCCTGTCTCAAACTTGATGGTCGATGCCGATGAGAGGCTTCTATAAATCAAGTCTTCTGGGATTCCTTGATTGACTAAAGACTGGACGGATGCAAGCGAACGAGATGCACCTGAGTCACAAATCCATTCAACGTCATATGACCCAGACTGAGACCATGTGGCAACACAGGCCTGTTCACCAGTGCGGACAACAGTTGGAGCTGCAAAAGGGTGCAGACAACCAACCGGGTTTGACGTGTCCACAACAGATGAGAGTGCAGCGATGGGTGCGAAGAATGCTTTGAAAGGATACATGAACATCTCGAAGGCTTTGCCCATAGATGACATGTTGGTTCTTGATGCATCGGCTCCGCGAATACTGCTAGTGAGCAGCGTGGCCACTGCTGCCTTGGCATGTGCCTTTGCTGGCGAAGCCTTTGACTCCGCCTTGGCTTTTGGTGCTCCTTCATGCGAAAACGGACAGCTGCTACCTCGATTGCAATTCGGGTAAAACAAACACTTAACCGTGGGCTTGGCCGGCTCAGCCTTTGGCTTAGCCTTCGCACTTGGATTTCCAACAGGAGCTTTACCCTTTGGGTTTGGACCAGGCTTTGTCTGATCCTGAGAACCTCCTTCCTTACCTTTCCCACCACCCTTTGGGCTACCAGTCTTCGGCTTTGCTTTGGACTTGGCTGCAGGATTAGGCATAGCACTTTGTGGCTTCTGATCATCGGCACTAGGTTCTCCCATAGCTGAGACAGCTTTACCCTTACCATCACCTTTGGCTTTCGGCTTGGGCTTTTCGGGGCTCAATGCGCGACGAACTGATTCTTCATTGGCATCCTCCCTGAGCTCAATGACAACCGTTTTGAGTTTACCATACAACCAATCCCAAGTCCTAACATGAGATCCGTCACGTGCATCTTTGATGCGATCAATGAACCTTTGCATGGTACGGCAATGTTTGAGTCTGCTAAACAACCATGTGAACTTCGTCATTTCACTGGGTTGATGGCTTAATGGGATAGAGTTCAAAACAAGCTCAATCCTTTCGATGAACTTTGCAAGGGCTTCGGCCGTATATGAATCAAGGGTCAGCTCTAGGAGAGACTGTTGAGTCAGATTGGCACCCCTATTCAAGTCCAACTGAAAACGTCGAGCGATGAGCTGCAACATGAATCGGCCCTTTGGAGAAATTCGAGTCTGCTGACATTGCTCAACATATGCTTGAAATTGCACTCCAAGGTCTCCTTTTAGATGTTTTGGTTCCGTAAGGACAGCTGCTAAGTATGCATCAAGTCTTGGAAGAAACATGCATTCACTGACACTTAAGTCAGCATTTGGATCGAGTGCCTCTAAAGCCCACTGTAGAATGATGTCCCTACCTGTGATATCGATGCTACATAATTTGGTGACTAGCCCATTCTTCCAACTTCTGAATGCAGCAGCATCTTGGGGCAGCGAGTCAATCCTTATGGACTGCAATGCTTTATAGCGATAGACAGACTCTTCGGATGACAAGGACGCGGACCCAATACCAACGCTATGCAAACTTGGATGTTGTGAATGTGGACTACCCCCAAAACCACTACCACCTGGATTACTTGGTGTTGGTGGACCATCAGGCCAACCAAACGGAAACCCCCCTGGTCCTTGACCTTCCTTTGAAGACGAACTAGACCCTGATGGACTATGTCCTGGAGGCGGCACAAATGGCGGCGTGGCGGTTGAGGCATGAGCTGACCGAGGACCCTTGACCGGACTTGGAGGACCCTGGTATGCTGGTGGATACCCTGCACATGCTGATCGGGTATCATATGGGGGCGTGGCAATGGACATCCTTTGTGGTACTGGCAATTGAATCGGAATGTTAGGATTTTGGCTTTGCCTAATTTCCCTGCGAAGTGAGTCAACGACAATATTCAGTTCTTCTTGGTTTACCGCGCCATTAGGATCCTGTGAGGGGGCAACTGGAACTGATGAATGTCTTAACATTACCACTTCATTCTGGAGAGCTGCAATGTGTGCAGACAACTCCTCATTCCTAACCCTTTGGGTCTCAAGAGCCTGATTTTGGGACTCCACTACAGCCATGAGTTTTTGAAGCTGGGCATCTGCTTCCTCAGAACGAACATGAGCTTGATATTGAAGTTGGTTTGCAACATCTTGTGCTCTAGTCAATTCTGATTGGTGCCTAGCATTCATTTCTTGGATTAATGCATTCGCTCTTTCTTCAACAGTTGACGCATACGACCTGGCTTGATGGACTGCACTATGAGCTTCATCATGAATCCTTTGGGCTCGCAATTGAGTATCATGCACAACATTTTGGGCTTGTACCTGGGTTTCATGAACAACACTTTCAGCTCTATGCTGGGTTTCGTGAACACGTGCCACTGCATTCCGGACCATAGATTGGGCTTGTGATTCTACGGATTGAACATGTTGGATGACTTGATCAGGGTCAACCCCAACTTGAATGTGAATGGACCTTTGGTCATAGAGGTTCTGTTGAGTAGCACGTACATGAACTCTAGGTGAATCCTCCATTTCATCATCACTCAATCCTGATACCAAACCCTGAACCGCTGGTACTGGAGATACAAGACTGGACCTAGCAGGAACTATTGACCCTTCCCCACGGTGTGACCCTGGTCTTGGCGGTCTAGGGGTGCTGCTGTGCAAACTCGAACTACGAGATGATATTAGACCATCTTGGCCTTTCTTGGTCTTATTTCTTACTGACAACTGCGATGATTGTTGTTTTGGAGTGGCTGGCACTGCACGTCTGGATGACAATGAACTGGAAGACCTACTAGCTTGACTGGTGGCTTCACGAACCTGCAATGCCCTACCAACATTCTGAATCACTTCTGGCGATGTTGACGAAACCTGCAATGATGTTCCTTCGGAAGTGCCGGCTTCATCCATGATTTCTTTGATTTGTGGCATGATGTTGACTGCGGAACTCACAAGCAAAATGCTCTCAACCACTAGCGGATGGGTTACCTGCTAATCAACAAACACTTATAAAACTATCGATTTACTTTGGAAATTGGAGCTGCACGAATGCAGACAACCAATCCCGGAAATCTACTTTTCCACCCCTCAATGCAAAGTCAGGCCAAACCGGTCTTCTGCCGGATGTATTGCAGTGCTTCACGCACGTTGATGCAATAGTGGACACCTGGGATTTGTCTCTTGTTTCGGATTGAAATGCCAACAACTCTCCAATTGCAAGTGTTGCCCTGTTCGTTGATGAACCCCTGAATCTCACCCAGCACTTCCGGTGAATCGTCAACGTGAATCAGCACCGTACTCAATCTAAAGTGGGATCGCAGCACTGCAAGTTTCCCCTGTTCGCCTGTCGGCTTGCGGGTAATGAAGATCTTGGCAAATTCTGTTTGGTTGGAGGCACACTGAATGACGTTCTGGACAGTATCGTCTCTGTGACAATACGAGCAAACAATCTGTGCGATGTTGCTAGGCAAACCGTGCACAATCGCAAGCACGTCTTTGACTGCCCTTGGATACTCGCCTGCAGAGGCCTTGACAGCGTTTCTGGATGAAACTCTGAACGTGTCCAAAACAAGGTGGTGGTCCCAACTGATCACAGCCTGCGAATTGGTCAAAGATGATTGTCCGTCAATGACTTGAAGCTGCAACCACCTGATTTCCCTTTGGGAAGGATCACGATACTGCACTCTGATGGGAACTGGTTGAGGTGGAGGCCGTGAAGTTCTCAGCAATGGATTCGATCTTGTGATCCGAACTGTAGAACGCCCCACAACAGTCACCCCTTCCTCACTCAACGGTCGTGCCTTTGGTACTGGCACCGTCGAACTTGATGCAGCTGCGGTCGAAGATGATGATTCAAGACGCGGACCCCTCCGAAACCTTTCTGGCAGATTTGGAATTGATTGTCCTTGTCCTTCTCTTTGCAACTGCTCGATGTACTCGGGTCCTCTAGCCCGAATGCGTTCCCACGCAGCCCTTAGCACAGGATCACCAAATGGATTGGCGTTCTCAGCTTCTTGTTCAGGTTCACTTGAATGAACAGAGATTGTGTCGTTTGTTGATCGACTCTCAATGTCAGACAAATCCTCTGAAACTAAGCCAAGTTGCTCCCTCCAATCGGGATTGTCCTGTACAAATTCTCGTAATCCTGGCAAGACCTCAAACTTATTTGCTGGGAAATTCCCGTTCTCAAGATAACTCAATCGAACTTCAGCCTGTCGCCTTCGAACAAGTACTTCCGATGGCGGTGGACGCCGAGTGAAGCCTGTCAGCAACTGGCCAAGATACTCAATCAAGATCCCAAGAAGATGTTTGTGAATTGCCCTTGTACGCCGCGCTGCTTGACCTCTCTGACCCGCCCTGCGGCAGCGAAGGTTCCTCCGGTGAGCAGCGATGACCCCAGCAACCCTGGCCTGGAACCTGTCTCTCGACCGGCTCCTACCCCTCGATGGTGCCGGAGGTGGCAAAGGTGGCATACACAGTCTTGCGTCGCAGGTCTTGCTCTTGCAGTGAAACAAAAAAGAGTAGCTCTTGCGTAGCTCTTGCGGTGAAACTAAAGGTAGCTTGCTTGATCCGATATGTACACCAATCTCTCTTGATTCACTAGTTTCTGGCCTAACTTTTGATTATCTGGGTTATGCTTCCACTAACTACGTTCCTAGGATCTCTCAAGACAAATGCCCTTTGAGCAAGTTTGGGACCGCTGGCAAAATGCCAATCTAAGAACTCACTTTTGAAATTGGTTTTGTTCGGCAACTGGTGAGGTCTTTGACACAACTTGACCAAGTGCTAGTTTCGATGAGGGACAAGCACTTAAATAATCAAGCTACACACCAACTGCGGTTGTGGTTGGATTGAGTAAAGGTTCAACACGCGACAAGCAATGCGACCACTCTACTCCCTTATATGGATGTTATTGGTGAGTGGTGCTGCAATTGGATCTGCAGACTTCCACTCCCGGAACAAGCAGTCCTAAACACGGATGCTCTTCTGCTTTGCTTCCGATACCTGGATAGGCGTTGGAAGGTCACACTTAACACCGCACAAATGGGCCAAAGCTTTGCAACTCGATTTAGCTATGGGACCAAAGGCAGGAATTAAGTGGCGGGGTTTGCCTAACAAAGGATGGCTCAAGTCCTTGTTAAGCTATATATGAATGCACAAAGCGACTGAGGCTGTTAACCTATTGAACTTGTGATGCACAGCCACACACCACAAGTTAACACAGGCACCCAAGCACTACTTTTCCTCAGTGCTTGAGCCAAAAGTCGGATTGATCCAAAATGAGGTGAACCGATTGGTAAGACTCATAGTAACCCATGTCAACCAAGTGGAGTACAATAGTATGTACAAAGGGGTCACATTATGTGAAATCCTTCAACTTTTTCTTGTATGAATTCATACTGTCTTTATGTTGCTGAAATCTCTTTTGTAATGACTGGCAACTACTGCCTATGTAGATTTCATCATCTATAAAAATTTCCAATGAAGTAGATTTTACCGTTCTGAAACTTTTTATCACCTAAACTCACCATTAATTACTATAAATAACTTATTTTTAAGTATATATTTTATAGTGATTAATATATTGATTTGCTCACCTAATCGAAAACAATAGTCCCACTTTCTGTCAATTCTACCACGCTCTCACTAACTAAATGAACCATTATTTCTTGTATTTGCTCCTCTGTTGCTAAACTTCCTTCTGTCCCTTTGATTTTAAAAGTGATTAAACTTCCGGATCGGGTGTTCGTGCCAGTAAAATTAACATCTGGCATCTTCTCCAGTGAAAAAGCCATCACAAATTTGTTCTCTCTGTATTGTTTATAACTGATGTTTAGTGAGTTTTGGTCAGCATTCAGAAAATGAAGTGTTCGGCGTAAAAAGTAGAAGGCTTCAGATAAACTACTCACTTCGAACTCAGGATACTTCTTTGAAGCGATTTGAAGTTGGTAAGTAAGTGCTCTACTGCTGTCAGCAAAGCCTTTACCTGCTTGTGCTGGTATGTTTTCTGGGTCTCCTCCGTCATTAATCTGCCCCCATATCATAGGATTATAAAAATAGTTCCACCTCTTATATACATAATTATCCACTAAATAGTTTGAGTAGATTTCCCCGCCTCTCGGTGTGCGGTATAAAGTAATAAAAGCATTTGTTAATTTAGACGCTGACTTAACAATATTCATATTAATTTCACCACCGCCTGTGTTAAAAGTTTGAGTGATAGTATGATATTGTGGGACAATTAATTTTAATGATTGACCTTCCAATAAATGTTTTGTAATGTTATTATCAACTGTATTATCCAATGTGATTACATCAGCGCGGATAATAACATTGTTAATTTCCCAACTGGTTGATGTATTACCGTCTTGAAAGTAGTAGCTGTTTTTGTCAGTTTGTGTTGCTCCATTACCTTGAGGGACTACAACTGGTTCAGTGCCATCGCTTACAATGGTAAATTCTAATTCCAAAGGAGCAAAACGAAGTGGGAGGTAATATGAACTTTCCATTAACCCACATACCGGCTTGTGGGAGAGGCGGACTTTTGAATTAGCGCCGGGTATGCCTGATAATGAATGCCTTGTATGTCTAAAATCAACTCTACCATACTCGTTGTGGTCGCCGTTTGGATAATAATTTGTTCCATCACCAGTGCCGTTAATTTAAAGGAAATTATCTAATCCATTAGCGTACTTATGGTAGTCATCATCATAGGAAGGATTAGCGCTACTTTCAATGTCATCCATTTCATTAACATCCTTTGGCTTAAATGATTTAAATAACTCACAGTGTCGGTTATATTCAACAATATCCTGAACCATTTGACCACCTACAGTAGCCCTGTATCTTTGAAAGAATGAATGAAGACCACCTAAAGGTCGTAAAAACTTTGCCCTTGTGCCGTCAGTATTTTGTAAGTAAGCAAATAGACGGACACTACTCAAATCTAAATATTGGTTTGCCTCACCGCTGATGTAAAAGCGTATATTCTTATTACCAGCATTCGGGGCATATACATTAGACCCTGATGGAAAATAATTCACTTGTCTTCTATCAGTGATGTATTGACTTGTTTGGGGTAATCCAAAGTTAAGTTGGTTAATCATAACATCGGAACTTTCGCTAATGATAATAATATTATCCATAACTTATATATTTAAGTTTAGATATTTTATATTCTATATCATTTTTTCTTTTGATGAAGAAAATAAAAACTAATTTTCATTAATTTTTATTTTTTCTTGGGTGCTATTAACTTAACATTTTTGGATTGAATATTATTGCTTATTTTTTCTATATTATGTCCATTATTTTCTACTAAACTTTTTATAGCATTATAATCACTGGGTGGTTTATTCATCTCCTTCTCCAATTTACTATAGGTTGATTGTCCTTTTGTTAGAAGTATTGGTTTTTGTTGATGTTTATAATCTATCTTATGAAACATTATTAATATAGTTTATATTTTAATACTTGAATTTGGTGATATTCCATTATCTATCTTTGTTGTAGGACTGATGGAAAACCTGCCAAAGTCAAAGTTTTCATATCCGTGTGCTTTTATGGGGTCTGGTTCATTTAAATTGCTTGTGATTGCGTATCCATCTAAAATTGACACAGGGTCATTAGGATTGCGATAATCCCTATGTTTAGGGTCTTGCCTCCCCCTCCTCTTTGGTTTTATTGCCGGTGTGGCATAAGTAGTTGTTTGAAATCTATTTGGGAAGTTTTCATTAAGTGTATTTGCTACAGCACTACCGAGGCTGTGGCTCACCAGTCTTGTTATTTGAAGATTATTTTTCAAATAATTCACCACATCTTTATACTTTTCAGTTTGTTCAGCATTCCTTGTTGGTAGATGTATCAAGTCATCTAAAATGTCTCTGGTGATGCTTCCATCTTTTCCAGTAGTGCCACTGATGTATAATGTCTTACCAGTAGAATATAGACCTGACGGTGAAGCATAGGCATTTTTAAGACCTTGCCTGTCTTCTAATATTTCTTTGTTTCCTACATTCCTTTCTTCAGCGTATAGTGTTCTGTTGTTTTGTTTCAGGTTGTTTGTTGTTTTTTCTGAAAACTCATTCATTCTTATGTTGCTTTAATTGTTCAGCAGTTCTTCCACATTACCATCTATGTTTTTGATTAAAGTATCAAATTTTCTTCTTCCAATTACTCTGGCTACATTACCAAGAGTTCCTATCATTATATTATTATTGATAAATTAAAATCTAAATTAAGAATATAATAATGATGAGCAATAAATTAACTTACAAAAAGGTGTATGTGAATTCAAAATTTAGACTGCCACAGTCAAGGTCATCATCTGACTTTGTTGTGGAATTACAGGAAAATATGGAACTGCCCCAAGGTAGTAAAATGTGGATTACAGAAGTGTCTTTGCCAACTTCATTTAAGACAACTGAAGTAAATTTCTATGAGTATCTTTATGTGATGATTTATGATAATAACGACATTTTTGTAAAGAATTTCAGGATTTATTTAGGCAATAAAATATATTTCAGTGAGCAACTTTGTTTTGATATTAATGAAGGCTTAAACAGTAATACTGGTGATTTATCTACTGGTGGTATATTTGTGTATGCTTATGATGCTACAACAAGAACTGTTCAATTCAGTATCAAAGATGGATTGAATTACAAAATCAAAATACCTACCGATGAAGAATTAGCAAACTATGTGAATGGTCAGTGGGACAGTGTTTCCGTGCCTTATGATAATAGAAATCCTGTGTCAATAAATTATTTGTTAAGTAATTATGTTGCTACATCTCCATTGTCGGTCTGGACTTCATCATATTTAAATTTAGTTCCATTTAGAGCAGTATATATAAATTCACCTGAACTTACAGATAATCACTATTCAGCACCTAATTCATATTCATCATCCATAATCCGTAAAATACTGATTGACCAGCCACTTGGAGGAGTAGTGAATGATGCCCACGGAGGTGTATTTGCTGATGATTTTATAGATGTAGGTGGCAAGAATTTGAGGAGACTTTCATTTAGGATTACAAATGAAGAAAGCAAGACAATGAACTTTTATGACATCCCCATTGAATTTACATTACTTTTCCATTCTCCTAACTATTAATTTCTCAACATTTTCTTGAAAAACGTAAAAAAAAGAAAATATTAAAATATATCCACTTTTATATATGTCTATTAAAGTAGTTGATTTACAAAATGAAGAAGCAAAGGAAGAACCACCAGCAATTGAACCAATTGAACAAGAAGAGCAACGACAACCAGAAATTATAAATGAAGTTGTTGAAGAAACTAATGAAGAACCAACACCAAAGCAAGAACAAACAGAAGAACCACCAAAACCGAAACCTAAACAACCAAAAGCAAGTGATATAGTCCAATGTCCTGACTGCTCACGAAGTATGACATACAAAAATCTACGCTACAGTCATAAATGCTCACCAGAGCCACCACCGGTCAAGAAACAAGCAAAGCCGAAAGCGAAGCAAACAGCAAAACCTAAACCTAAACCACCTCCCCAAATATATTACAGCAGTGAGAAGAAGAACACCCAACCCAACCTTTAATAAAGAAAAAGCAACCAGTTCCAGTTCAACCCATCAACCCAGTTGATGCTATGGGCTCAACACTACTTGGTATTACAACAACAATTCATAAAACAAAAGCAAGAAAAATACAACAATTTATGTATGAATATGTTATCTTCAAAAACTAAAAAAAAGATAAATATAAAATAATATCTCAATTATTTTATATTTAATGGTTCAATTGGACGGTGGCAATACTATCATAGGAACAGAATTTATCAAACTTTTAGCAACGGGTTCATCAAATTTAGCAACAGAGCAGTATGTAAATACAGCAGTTGCTAATGGTGGAGTTGGTGGAGGAACAGGCACGACTGACTTAACAAATTACTATAATAAAACCGAGACAGATGCGTTATTAAGCAATAAATATAATAAATCAGAGACAGATACACTACTGAATGACAAACTGAATATTAACAATCCACAGGATATGTCAGGCACTTTGAGACTGGGACATATTGATGGTCTATCAAAAATCATTTTGAACGGTGTAGCATCAAGCAAAGACTTTTATGTAAATGGGGATGGTGAAATCAATTGTAATCATTTAGTAGCATCATTAGATAGTAGCGGTTATATCAAAGGTTCAAATATTCAGTCAAATACATTCAATGCCCTCAATACCAATGATATACTTTTTCAAAGCAACAACGATACTTACTTACAATATGATGTTTCAGCAACTAAATTAGTAGCAAGTAAATTAATACAATACGGAGGCAATCTAACAACCCAAGAAATAGACACAATAGCACCGTTAGATTTAGTGATTAAAAGGGCTGGAGTTGATTACATAACTTTAACATACAGTCAAATACAATTTAATCAACCTACAAACATCAGTGTTGATGTAAGCAATTTAGTTAAGAAAACCGGTGAGGCAGACCAACAAATAGCTGGGACTTTATCAGTAAATGGTGCTACCGTGGCAGGATATGAATTAACAGTAAATGGACAAGTTCATACACAAGGCGTGTATTTAGTGCAGAATACAAATTTAATATTTGGAGCACCTACCAGATATATAACCAATCCCGTCGCAACAAATCATATCAGGCATTATTGCGATACTACGGGAGAACACCAATTTTATTGCGGTAATGATGAAGACTTTTTAATAGACAAAGATAAAGCACTGGCAAGAGGGAATATGTTATGCGTGGGTCAATTTCAAGGAAGTATATTTAACTCATATAACAATAATACTGCCGATGTATGATTCAGAAAAACAAACATTGAATATATTAAATTAGGTGGTGATTTATCAACGGTAGAACTTCCATTGGGTCTTAGAAGTGATACATACAATACTATGGGTAATGTGGATGCTACATTCAAAAGAAACAGTATTGATTTCTTTTATTTAAGAAATAACACAGTAGATTTAAACAGTGGCATATCATTATCAGCAGATGGAGCGACTATAAATGAAATATCATCAAAACCATCATCTAATTTAGTAATTCAAAGAGCAGGTATTAATTACATAACTCTGACTGACGGACAAATTCAATTTAATCAACCCACTAATTTAGCAACAGGTGGTGATACATCAAACTGTGT
Organism: Cladocopium goreaui; assembly: GCA_947184155.2. NCBI lineage: Eukaryota > Dinophyceae > Suessiales > Symbiodiniaceae > Cladocopium > Cladocopium goreaui. The sequence continues at coordinate 420,214 of CAMXCT020006534.1, forward strand.
TAAATACACGGGTGAAACATTACAAACAATAGAAGGTGATATAGTCATAGGCGGTGGTGCTCAATTTGGAAGTTTTGATTTAACGGTTAATGGAACTTATTATTTTCTTTCAGGTATGGAGTTAGTCCTTGGAGGGTCAATTGCTTTAGGAACTGGTAAAGGTTATATCCGTTCTATTAATTTAGGAGGTGGTAATACTGGTTATGATTATTGTATTCTTGGTGCTGGTGGATTACATCGGTTTTATGTTGGTGGTAGTCCGTTTCCTCAATATTTAAGATTTCAACTATCAAACACACAGGCATATTTTAATGTAGATGTTGTGTGTCATACTGAATTACAAACTGATGTCATCAATACAAAAAATGCTACTGATGTTGATTTAGTCTTTAAAAGGGGTGATGTTGAATATATGAAGTTTGAAGGAACGCTACAAGCAGTGGAACTAACAAAAGGTGCTAAATCAAACACTTATGATAGTATCGGTAATGCTGATGTCAGTTTTAGAAGGAACACAGTAGATTTTATGTATTTTAGAAATGGTAATGTAGAAGTAAATACAGGTATATCATTACTTGCTGAAAGTGGTAAGTTTGATGTAATTGATAGTGCCACTCCTACTAATGTAGTATTTAAAAGGGGCGGTGTTAATTTCTTTACATTAGATAGCACCAAAAATATTATTGATGTATCAACAGGTAGGGCGTTGTCGTCTCAATATATTTATGGAGACTATTTTATCCATAGAAATGTTGGTGCTGATATGGTTTTTCAAGGCAGTAATACAACAGATGACGGTTCAGTAGAATATATGAGATACAGAAAAGCAGATGAAGATGTTAATTTTTCAAAAGATATATATATATATCAATCAAGGTAGAAAATTATACATCCATAAAGAAACAGGTAAAGATAGTTATATTGACTCGGTAAATATAGCATCAGTTAATCATACAACTTTTAGAAATGATGATATTAATGGGGAACTACGATTTAGAACTAACGGTTCTACTAAATTCTATATCCGTGCTAATGATATGTCAATGTCTGCTAATCTAACTTCAGGTGCCAATATTACTTGTGTGTCCCTCGTAGAGACTTCGGATAAGAGATTGAAAGAAGATATTGATATAGTCCAGACTGAATGTAGTGAAATAGTTAAGAAAATTAAAGTTAAAAAATACACAATGAAAAACGATAAGAAGAAAAAACTAAACATTGGGTTTATTGCGGATGAAGTGAAAGAAAAAATACCATCAGAATTTGAAAACATAGTAAATCAAGGTGAAGAATATTTAGGTATCAATTATGGTCGTATGTCGGTAATACTTTTCAAATGTGTTCAAGAGCAAATGTTGAGAATAGATAAATTAGAAACAGAGTTAAACGAACTTAAAAAACCTAAAACCAGAGCAAAGGCAAAAGTCAATTAGATGAATAATATTAATTATTGTTAATATTATCAATCTGTTGCTTCTAATGATTGTAAATATGTTTGATGTTTGTTTGTTTTACAATGAAGTGCTTTATGTGTAAGTGTATATCTACCTCCACAAGGACAATCAAAATGTTCGTTCCATTTTTTACTGATATCATCTTTCTTTTTAAGATAGTATTGTTGTTTTTGCTCTTTGATATGTTCTGTGTTTTCTTCTCTCCTTTGTTTATATTTTTCTTTATTTTGATGGTAATGATTTCTCAAATATTCTTTCCTTCCTTCTTTCCACTCATCGCTTTGCTTGTCTTCCCATTCTTTTTTGGTTTGGTTTGGTGTATCTTTGTTTAAAGAAGCCTTCAATTCTTCGTAATACTTTCTTTCTATGCTTCTTGCTTCAAGTCCGTTTTCACATTTGATAGTCTTTATCAAAACCGTATCCCAGTTGTTCCAGTTTCCGTTCTTTCTAATAAAGTCATATAAAAAGACATTATAATGACTATCGTTTTCATTCAAACAACAAGATTTATGTTGTCGCTTTCTTTTTGTAAAATCTGTTGTGTGTCCAACATAGCAGTCGGTGATGTTTGTATCTTTACATACAATCTTATAGAAATGAGTTTTACTATAATCTATGGGTTTTCTCGGCATAATATCTTATAATGTCTTATATCATACTATATCTTTAAATATATATATTCTATATTAATATATAAATGGGTAATAAACAATCTACAGTAGAGAACGGTTGTATTCAAGAATTGAGTAAAATTAATGAAGAAGAGTTAGACATCAGTAGAATAGATAAATTACAAATAAAAGCCTTAAAAGAAATCAATAGCAAAATTAAAAAATTGAACAAGGAAAAATCTGATAAGATTATGTATAAACTACCTGCTATTCAACTTTGTAGTTGGAGTTTGATTTAATAATATTATTGAATAATAATATTATTAAATCGTATCATCAACTAATATCCTTTTGTCATATCTAATCATAAAAACCCTATTAATATCACTCTCCATCAATTTTACAAATAAAAAACTAAACCTATCTTCAGTTGCCAGTTCATAAATTTCAAGTAATGTCTTTTTAGCACTGTTGATATTTTTATCGTCCATCAAAAAGTGTTTCTTTATCAATAGTGCTGACAATTCTTCAATCATTGTTTGTATCTCCTTATAGTTTCTCATCTTGAAAAAGTATAAATGCCTACTATTTACCCTGATAATTGTTGAAAGCCCATTGATTTTTTGCGTTGAACTCACTATATTTACACCAAAATGTCTTCCTCTGATGTAAAGAGCATTGAGCATACTGTTGTGTTTTGAAAATGAAACCGCATCAACAAAATCATCAACAACAATCAATGTAGCAAACAGTTTTTTGAATTTATTTTTCTTTTGATATTCACTTATTGTGTATTGTTGTTCAAGTATCTCTTCCAAATCTTCTTTATGGAACTCATCAAAATAAACCTTCTCTTTCTTCGGATTTACTTTTAGTGTTTTTTCAATGTATTCTTTCACTGGGTGCCAGACACTATCAACGTGGATACTAGCAGAAAATATAAACACCCTCTCAAAACAATTTCTGTAAATATCTAATATCATATTCTGTAGTAAGATAGATTTACCAGAGCCAGACGGTCCCACTACAATTTGTGAAAATGGTATTCTAGGGGCTACATCATATTTTGATTGTTTAAACTCATACTCTGCTGATTTATGTGGTTTAATAATTGGAACGGTATTATTCATAATATAATTTATTTAGAAATTAATTTCTAATATTCATTGTAAATGGCATATCTTATTTTACCTTTGAGTATTGGGGTCAGGTGAAATCTGGAACAGACTGCCATATTGCCCCTCATAAGAAGGTTAATTAAAAATAAAAAATCCACCCCTTGGGCTCTTGCTTCTTTTTCACTCCCGACACGGTCTCTTTTTTGCTATGACAACAAGCAGTAGAAGATGTTGAAGCCTTTTTGTTTGAGAATTTGTTTGATGCTATGTTTCAATCAGCACAGTTCATTTTCTTTGACATTTACCTACAGCCCCTTATGGATTTTTGTTTGCGCCTAAAAATCCATATATAATTAGATAGTAACAATTTTAACATCTAGTTATATAGGATGAGTAATTATGATAGTTATATTAATACAATAGATGTGATTGAAGATAGTGTCATTGATGATACTAAATTTCCAATTGTAAGAGATAATAAAATTAAACATATATTCAGGGTAATGCTGGAATTTCTGAAGGTAATAATAAATTATCTTAAGTATCATATAAATGCCACCAAAGAAAAGCAGTAAAAGCAAAATACTAAAAAAGCCAATCCCTGAAGATTTTGGACTATCAGATGAAGAACCCGCTGTTGTTAATCTGAATGAAGAACAAAAACTGACATCTAAAAACATTGTATTTGAATGTCCCTTGTGTAATGGCAAACCACAGATGAGAAATGAAATTGAAATCAACCCCAAGGGCATCAAATGTAAATGCTCCCCCTGTAGTTTCAAAATCAGCAAGAATGATAAAACAATGAATGTAAAAAAGGATGATGACGGTGAAATTGTTTTAGAAAGTGAAGACCATAGCATCAGTTTCAGTTTTAACCGAAGGCAAATTACACCAGAAAATGAAGCTGAACAACACAGAAACCAAATGATAAGCGATATAATGGGGACGCCTACAAGCAAGAAAAAACAAGTGTCAATAAATGATATGGATTAAAACTATTTAAAGAGTGATTTTAACACACTTTGAACTCATAAATAAATAAACATATAAATAATTAGATATAGAAATGAGTGATTCAGATGATAAACAGCCTGAAATGGCAGAGATGCTGAACAAGATGACAAGATACAACAAGAATGTCAAAACACTGATGGACTTAATGAACAAGGCATTAGAAAAACTTGATATATTAGTGAAAAATAAACCTACTGACGCTTCGGCAGAAACGGGACGAAGTCCCCTTAACGCCTTTCAGGCGGAAACCTCGCGAGGCTTTCGCGACAATAATGATGCTGATGCTGAAAAGGAAAGGATTGATAAAATCTTTGAGGCTAAAAAAATCGGCAGACCTGTAGGAACTTTTGAAACCAAGCAACAGCAGTATCTGAAAATGCTGAACGAAGGAAGAGTGAAGCAACCTAAAAGTCAAACTCTAGAGTTTTATAAAATTGAAAAAGACGGTGAAGTCTTCAAAGTGATGGGTGAATAGATGAAATTTTGATAATATTATTATCTATAATAATATTATGAAATTGTTAGAATTGTTTAGTGGCACTGGTAGTGTTGGAAGTGTAGCTAAAAATATGGGCTGGACTGTTGTGTCATTAGATTTGAAAGGGGCTGATATAAACTGCGACATACTACAATGGAAATACAATAAATATCCAGTGAAATACTTTGACTTTGTCTGGGCTTCTCCCCCCTGTATTGAATACAGTATTGCTAAAACGGTTGGAATGCGAAAAATTGATGAGGCTAATGCCATCGTTTTGAAAACGCTTGAGATAATTAACTACTTTAATCCGCGATTATTTATAATAGAAAATCCCCAGAGCGGACTTTTGAAGAAGCAGGAGTTTATGAAAGGGCTTCCGTATTTTGATATTGACTATTGTAAGTATGGTTTTAATTACAGGAAACGCACTAGGCTCTGGACTAACTTGGACACTTGGACACCCAGACCTCTTTGTAAAAAAGATTGCGATAGTATGGATGGAAACCGTCATAAAGAAACTGCCCAGAGGGCACCCAGTGGTAAAAAAGAGAACTGGAAAGAAGGCTATACCTTGTTCAAACAAAAGGATTTGTATAGAATACCTCAAGCATTGGTTGAAGAAATTATGACTGCTGTAAATGTTGTATGTTTTCAGTAAGATTGGGTTGTAAAGGGTTCCTACACTTGGGCTCATTAAGTAGGATTTGGGTTTCCTACTTGGTAGGATTTTCATTTCCTACTTGGAAAGGTGCTCATAAGGTAGGATAGGGGGTTCCTACTTGGGCTCATGTAGGATAGGGGGTTCCTACTTGGGCTCATAAGGTAGGATAGGGGGTTCCTACTTGGGCTGGATTTCGGTTCTCAACTTGGAATGGAGAGGTGCCATTCCTGAAAATGTATGGGTTCCATTCCCCAAAATGTAGGGGGTGCATTCCTACCCAAATGATTAAATTTCCTTCATAATCTGCACAAAATGGAGGGACTACATTCCCCAAAATGGAGGGGTTCCATTCCCATTATCTGGGCTGGATATTCCCATTATCTGGGCTGGGTATTTCTGCTCCCTGTCCCCCTACAGGGTGCTCCCTGTTCCCCCTACAGGGTGCTCCCTGTCCCCCCTACAGGGTGCTCCCTGTCCCCCCTACAGATTGGGTGGTTAAGAGGGATTTTAAATCATTTTGAGCCAAACTGTCCCCCCTACAGGGTGCTCCCTGTCCCCCCTACAGGGTGCTCCCTGTCCCCCCTACAGATTGGGTGGTTAAGAGGGATTTTAAATCATTTTGAGCCCCGACTGTTCCCCTGCAGTTGCCCTGACTGTTCCCATACAGTTGCCCTGACTGTTCCCCTACAGGGTGCTATCTGGGCTGGATATTCCCATTATCTGGGCGGGATATTTTTGATTTCTGGGCTGGATATTGACACCTAACGCCTGTGGTTAGAACTTTTGACAGACTTTGTCAAAACTTTTGACAGACCTTCTCAAAACATAAAGACCTACCGGAAATCTCAAAAAACTATGTATTGGCTTTACCATTGCTGGGGTCTGGCTTTATAGATAAATTATTTCATAATTTATCTTAAAGTCTCATCTCATAGGTATAGGCTTTACAATGGGCTTTTGAATGAGGGTAAGTGTATAGTTTGTTGTTTCAGTTTTTGGTATAGTTTATTTTACACTCTATTGTATTGCTTATGTTGTTTTGTTTTTTTTGTTATATGGTTGTTTGTTATGGTTTATATTATTGTTTTCTATAAGGTGTTGCTCCCCTGTCTTTAGTATTTACCCCATAGAATTTTGTTGTATCATAATCTGGGCGGGTAGATAGGAAAGACGGGGGAGCAACAGTCTAATATATATAATATAATATAATATAATATAATATAATATAATATATAATTTAATATAATATAATATAGTATAGTATAGTATAATATAATATAATATAATATAGTAGTATAATATAATATAATAGTATAATATAATATAATAGTATAATATAGTATAATATAATATAATACAATATACTAGAATATAATATAACATAACATAATATAATATAATACAATGAAATCAATATAATATAATATAAAAAATATATATAATATAAAATAATACAATATAATAAAATATAATATAATATAATCCAAAAAATATGATATAATATGATATAATATGATATAATACAATATAATATCATATCATATAATATCATATAATATAATATAATATATATATATATGTTAAATATTATATATATATTAAATATATTATATATTTAATAAAAAAAATATACATATATTATATATTATATATTATATATGTTATATTATATAGTGTAAATTATAGATATTATATTTATATAATATATATATATATTCTATATTATATATTATATATTATATATTATATATTATATATTATTTATTATTTATTAGTTATTATTTATTATTTATTATATATTATTATTTTTATTTATTATGTATTATATATTATATATTATATATTATATTGTATATATTTTATATTATAAATTATTTATTATATATTATATATTATATATGTTATATATATTTTATATATATTATATACGATATATTATAAATCATGTATTAAACATTATATATCATATATTATACATTATATATATACAAATATATATATATATACAAATATATATATATATATAATAAAAATATATATATATATATTATTATAAATATAATTATAAATGTATTTATGGAATGATGTATATATGCGTTCACCTTAGTTACAGGAATTACAATCCCATTTAGAACCGCTAAGGGCCATAACTGCAGCAACCACCAAAGACTGTTCGGCATCTTTTCGGGGGTTGCCATCAGATTGAAAATTTGGGTTTAACATGGTTTACCCTCTGGTAAACGAACATAGCGAACTGGAAAATCATCATTTTTAATAGGTAAATCAACTATAACTGGGCCATTTTCAATAGCAAACTGTTAAATTACCAGAGGGTAGCCATTCTGATATGGGAATAACTATATATATATATATAAATAATTGACGGAAAGAAAACGACAAAGGGTAGAAACCAGATCATCATCCAATTGCATATGGAATATGTCCGATTACAAATATGGGATATAGGAACGCCCAAAACCATGCCGAAAAACTCGAAAAATGTAAAACCAGACTGGTAATTCGATGGTATTTACCTAATATGTGCAGGTTTCCAATCTTTCTGTCATGTGAAGTGTGCGATGAATGTGTGGTGCCTACTGCGGCCTTCATGAAGAACGAAGGAACGGAGGTTGTAGCTCCATGATTCCAGGCGAGAAATCCTCAGAGCCACTCAGGGTGACCTTGTGAAACAGAAACTAATATGAAAAGACGGTAAACGATGAACAAATAAACGCATCAAAATTTACCCAGATATATCCCCATTATCCCCATTGTTGATGGTTGAATAGTTGAATTCCACTAGATCCCATTAAACAATAGTTGAATAGTTGAACGCATCAAAACACATGAGTCAATGAATGTCAATGAATGTCAATGAATGAAATAATGGATAGATGATATTTCACACAGATAGAATATACACAGTACCATCTGGTTATGACTAACATAGCCATGGAAAGATCCACCACTTTTAATAGGTAAACCATCTATTTCTATGATTTCTATGGGCCATTTTCCATGGCTATGTCAAATAACCAGAGGGTACCACCAAAAACGCCAAGACAATGTGGGAAAACCATGCTTTGCTGACGAAATGATCTACAGATGTTCCATGTCGTTGAATTTGTCAAAATGGAGTCCCCTGTTTTTGAAAAATAAAACGCGCCTTGACCCCTTGGCTTGGCAATGCTTGCTTCATTGGATATCGCACCAACAAAAAGGTGATACTGTCCAGACTGCAAAGTGCTGAAATCTTATGATTTTCTCATGATCTTCCACAGATGGCGCCCCCAATCAACTTGGTTTATTTTGATTCATCCAATTGACACAATAAAAAAACCGCTGTCCTGTTCCCCACCGCTGGTTTGGCCTGAGGAATAAACAAATGCCCTGGCAGGGTGATGCTTAAGACTTAAGTTGCTGGGAAACTTAAGTTGCTGTGGCGCAACTCCTCACTTAAGTGGCCTATCTTAAGGTGGCCAACTTAAGATGGCCATGTTAGCAATGGGTGTTAGGCCGTGGTCCCCCTGCCAAAGGGTTTTCTAAACTTCTTAAAACTTTTATTAACTAAACTTCACCGGATCAAGGTTTTTGCCTAGGCGCTGTAGCTGGCGAACCCTAAACTTTTAGGCCTAGCGGCACTTTTTCCCCAACAACAGGTTGCCCCTTAAGTTTGCTAACTTAACTTGCTGTGATCACCACTCGTCGCTTAAGTTGCCTCACTTAACTTGGTGGACTTAAGGTGTTGTTCTGCTCGCTCATCGCTTAAGTTACCTCTCTTAGGGTGGTGGACTCAAGTTGCTGTTGTGCAGAGTCCCAGTTAAGTTGGTGGGTGAGAAACACGAAGATCGAAGATCTGCAAAATGAGGGTGGCACTGTGATGCAAACGGTATTTAGCCGGTGGGTGGCCACGCGATCTATTTCTCCCATATCTCTCTATTTCTATCTCTCTCATATCTCTCTATCTGTATCTCCCTCTCATATCTCTCTATTTTCCTCTCATATCTCTCGAAATCCTTCTCTGTCTCACTCTCTATCTCTCTCTCTCTCTCTTTAGTCTCAAGCTCATCAAATCTTCATCTAATTCTTTTCATCCTCTCTCTATCTCTCTGTCATATTAAAAACCATTGGCAATTATTGAATACCAAAAACACCCAAAAAACAGCAAAATCTTGAAGCTAAAGAAGGTAGCAGCGTATCAGTCTTCAATTAGAGAGATAAAATCCCATTTTGTCGACACATTTCTCAAGGGAAGAACAAAACCTTTTGCAGAAACAGAAAGCAAAGAACAAAACCTGTTTTCATCAACATGTTGGTCCTGGCCTTCAATTTTTTAGGATTGGAACTTGTAGCCAAAAGAAGCCCTACCACTACCACTACCACTACTACCATTACCACTCCTACCACTACTACCACTGCAACAAACGTAGCGCACGTAGCGCATCAGCAGCAGAAAACATCTGTCAAAACTGAAGTCTACACCATCATTTTGAAGGGCTTTACCCGAAACAATGAACATCAAAATCCCGTGTGTTCTGACCCTCCACATGTCTTATTTTGAAGAAACTTATACATATTAGGAGGCTTCCAAAGTCATATGGCTACCATTGGCTACCCCCAGTCATCATCAAAATATATCCAAATCATACAGCTATTAGATTGGGATTTTCCCATGAAATCAACCATCCATTTTAAGGATTGCTATGGAAACACGTTAATAAAGCTATTGGGGTACCGGCCATGGAACCCATAAAACCCATGGAACCCATGTGCAATAGCTTTATTTCACCTCCAGGTTGGGACCTTGAAATCGCCATTGAAGAAAGCCTTCGAAACCTACAATATATGTGGGAAATCATGGGAAAATGTGGGAAATCATGGGAAAATATGGGAAATCATGGGAAAATATATGGGAAGACTATGGTTTTATATGGGCCAACGGGGCCCCAGTTCGTGAACGCTAAGTTGGTGAACATAACTATCATAACAATGTCGTGTATGATACGCAAATATATTTTTTTTTGATGGGCTTGTAAACCAACATTCACATCACTGGGGGGGGCCATCCTGTAGGGAACCGTGTCTTTAAAAAATTGGGGAAGCCCCAATGGATTAGGCGAGTTCGTTTCATAGGGGAAATGATGATTGACCAATGGATTTATCTCCATAGTATGCATTTGCTAATCATTTTAGGGGCTATGATGGGGTGGGGTGGGGTGGGAGGGCCAAGAACGTCCTGTGTTTGCATTCGCACGCACTTCTTCTTACGGAACCAAAGATACGTCACGCTACGGATGCTACGTTGGTTGCACATCTGCACGCTACGGATGCTACGTTGGTTGCACATCTGCACGCCACGGTTGCTAGGTTCGTGACATGTCTAACCAAAGTATGAAGATCCGACTAGTTTACTCGCATTTTGCAGAAGAGGAAAAAAAGCACTTTTGCAAACATTGAACACACACGACAAGTAGAACCCATGTCATTGCGATGATTTGAGTGCGACATACACATCATCGAAATGTCATTTTGACTCACGGCGAAATATGAGCCGTGAACCTAGTCGTGTTCACCAACTTAGCGTTCACGAACTGGGGCCCCATTGGTCCCATATAAAACCATGGTCTTCCCATATATTTTCCCATGGTTTCCACAAAAAATCAACTATCTTGGTAAATGTATATAATTATAGATATATCAAACCATAGTTAACTTGGTTGGTATACTAACTATAGATATATTAGCTATGGTTTATGGTAGTATTGCATTATAATATTTCACTAACCTGAAGAGTTCGGCCATAAAAGGGGATGATACCCCCGCAATCTAACTATGATTTCCAGGCTTCAGGAGAACGCATTAAAAACAACCTCTCAAACCTGCCTGCCCCGGGCATGGACGACTCGTGATACGAATCGTGCAGTCTCTCTCGCCTCAAGATGCGCTTCTGCTTACTGCTTACATGCTACGTAAAATTTTGGGCCCAAGGTTCCGGCTCGCGTCTTGGCGATTTCAAGAGGTCGTTCAGCCAGCCGTGCAACAGCGCGTCACCCTGCGAAAGACAAGAATATGGTGACGCCCAAGATGCTGCTTAAAACCGGCCTGATCCTGCTTCATGACATGGTAGACCCCCTTCAGCTGGTTGTACAAAAAGCGCAACATCTCCAAGCGGCGAGGGCCTTGCACCTCGGACTAAATGATCAACCAGTCTCAGTGCAGGTCTAAAAACACCGCGCTTCTCGAGCCCACGCGACCAGCTCCGTCATGGTACTGTTCACTGGAGGAAGCATCGTCCTGAAATCAACAGAGGTGACGTGGCAGGCAAACTGAAGTCCATGCATGTTTCAGCGCGCCTATGCCAGACCAGCGCCAGCGCAAACCTCCCCTCGTAAAGTCAAACTCTAAAAAAGGCTGCGGAGGCAACGAACGCTGGCACAAAGCTTGACAACACTTCAAAAGCAGCTACGCACACGCACCGGCCAAAAAGCTCGAAATCTTGTTTTTCAAAATACCAGTCAACAACGCAGCACAAACCCCATAACAATATGCACAAAGGAACGTCGTGCCTCTTGTCGTCTGCCATGTTGTTCGTAAGAGATTCTTGTTGCAGCTGAGCTGATACCAACAAGAGCTGCGAATTCGGAAATAAAACATGGCTAAACGTCCGATATAATGCCAAACAACTTC